>WTXF01000409.1:0-20307 GCA_022496215.1 Russula brevipes | reverse complement strand
CACGATTTCGAAACGAAAATTTGAGCTTCAGTGATCCAACGCGGCGATTGGTGTTACGGTTGTATCGTTGCTGACATGTGTTGAGCAGCCAAGATGCAGGCGCGAGACCCGCAATGCGGAACAGAGGCCAAGAGGGGAGGAGTACGCCCCCTCCACCGCCATTATCCCTCACAACGCCTATCAAGAAATCCTCTTCCCACGTTTCTCTTTGGCAGAAGCCATCGTCTTCCATAACTCTGTCGGTTCCCAGAAGCTCAAGGTGTGAACGAACACTATCGGGATCTACACGCAACACGAACAATATCTGCGCCAGAGAGCTCGGCGACCCTGAGTGCTGTAACTACGTGTAACTACGGCTCCCAGACAACAGACCAAGGTATCCACATCGCCGTATCGGATGTCCCTCGTAGCTTCGGCCTGGGCCATGCTGGCATGCTCAGTGTGCCGCTTTCGCGGTGCATGCGGGTCCCCAGTGTTGTGCGGGTTGTCGCTGCGAGTTGAGCGTCGTCATGTCTTGTATTGATGTCCAGTTCACTTTCTGGCGTGTTTTTAGAGATTGTGCTTGTGGCGATTTTCGGGGGCCCCTTCAGCGGATAAGACGTCGCTGGGCATGTATGACGCTGTTGTCTCCTAGGACGACTTGGATTGGAGCATACCAGACACGCATGCGGTGAGACAGTCGGTCAGTCAATCGGACAGTCCAATGTCCCAGTGTCGGACAGTCGGACAGCGCGCGACTGTCCTAATGTCGGACAGTCGGACAGTCGGACAGTCAAACTGTCCGAGTGTCAGACAGTTCGACTGTCCGAGTGTCGGTCCGGCTGTCCCATGTCGGACACTCAAGTCCTGACAGTCGGATGGTCGGGACGACCGATTGAGCCCTCAATGGGCGAGATCACATTACCAGCCAGTCAGAAAGAGTTAAACATTTTGTAGACAATTTAGGAAATGGTTTGTATCATTTCAGGTACAGAAAAATTGTTTATATTTTTTTTCTGGTAGTACCATGTGACGCATGAGACTCTCGTCTGGAAAACGCCGAGAGAAAGAGTTTAACTCTTTGTTTGCCTGGCAGAAAAACTCAGAATAGAGTTTAAGTTTATTTCATCGGACTTAGCTTGCCTGATATTACTTAAAAATTAGTTAAACTTTTTTTCTCAAAGTTTTTTTTGGGGTAAACTCTGATAAGAGTTTAACACTTCATGGGGTTTTCCCTAGACTTTTTCTCGGAGAAATGCCTTATTTGCACGCAGTGAGTCACTTATCCAAGTCCACACGATGGCGTAACGTGCACTCCTAAGGGCTCTATGCCCCTGATCCCTGATAGATCATAGTTCTTCTCCCTGCCACCCACTTTATACCCGACAATGGTCGCCTTTACCCTGACGAACTCTGGGAGTACCGGTGGTTTCTATATTCGATCGCATCAAGAGGTAATGGGATGGTGAGTCAAGTCGCCTTGCATCAGTCGTCGTGTCACAAAGCAGAATCTAGGCACGGGCTTCCTCATGATTTGGACTGTGAGATGGAAGACGTACGACGAAAGGGTGAGAAGGTAGAGCAGCTGTCCACCGGACTCAATGGTGACTGGTTCCTCCGTACTGACAGACGGCTCGGTAAGTGCTCCTCTACACCCGAGCCAGCGTTCCCATCACCCGTCTATCCTTTCCTTAATACAAGACCGCCGATTCTGCAGAGTGCAAAGCGAACGAACAGCATAAGTCTTCGAATGTGAAGCTATTCATTCGGCTCATGCAAAGGGCTGGCTTCAGCCCAGAGCAATACACAATCCAGTTCTTCACCTTCGTCCCAGACCCGAAGGGCTATGTTGCAGTACTGCAAAAGGCGGATGGTTCGAATTCTAAATGTGTTTGGCAACACGTCTCGCAAAAGCTCGATGAGCTGTTGCGGCGCGAGGCCCATAACGGCGTCTGTCATGTGACTGTGGGCAAGAACGGCTCACATGTCGTGATTTTGAAGAACGGAATTATGTTCTGGTCTGGTGTCACTGAATCACTAAGCCAACGATTATATGATGCTCGGAGGGAGGGGCGTGCGGTGGTAGTAAGCCTCAGAACTTTCCTTGACGTCCGGAACTCACTGACTGATCTGCAAATCAACCCTCAGGCCGTGTCGCTCTCCCTCATCTCTGCCAGCTGGTATTCTATTGAATTCGCAGATGGGGACACAAAATTCTGTCTCCCCAAGATTGGCACGGTTTTATTCACAAGTACACCACACAAGCAGCAGGCATCAGGAACCGCGAGAAGACTACCTCGGTGCTGTCTTCGAACTACGCTCCAGATCCTGGGAAAATCGGATCGTCCGGTGTATACCCCGGGCCCATGCCTTACGCGTATTCTCCTTTCAGACCTGCCTCTGCTTCCACGCCGAAGCCACCAAAGTATGCCGCTCATGTGCACAACACCCCCACACCCCAAGAGCTCATTCACAAACAAGAGCCCGTGTCCATACAGCAGCCCGTGTCCGTGTCCATGCAGCGGCCCGTGTCCATCCAACCGCCCATATCCATCCAGCCGCCCGTGTCCATCCAGCCTCCGTGTCCATCCAGCCTCCCGTGTCCATCCAGCCTCCCGTGTCCATCCAGCCTCCCGTGTCCATCCAGCCTCCCGTGTCCATCCAGCCTCCCGTGTCCATCCAGCCTCCCGTGTCCATCCAGCCTCCCGTGTCCATCCAACCGCCCATATCCATCCAGCCGCCCGTGTCCATCCAGCCGCCCGTGTCCATCCAGCCGCCCGTGTCCACACAGCAGCCCGTGTCCATACAGCAGCCCGTCTTCACTCAGCAACCCGTACTCGTCAATACTACTCCTGTGCGCAGAAGGCCCTTGCCACAACCGCCGAGGCATTAAACCGACCCTGAAGGACTACAATGACTTATTCACACTGGCCGATGGCACATTGAAGCTCACACAGTAATAAACGCAATAAACTCATAGGTGGGATTTCTCTGGGTCTAGGGTCCTGAGACGGTCTGTTTAAATATTCTCTCTAGCCACACAGGGCTCGATCCCATGCAGCTGACTCCCGTCTTTCATTCGCCACCATCGCTCGGTCGCGCTCTCGTTTGTGGACTGCGAGCCGTATTATTATGTTATTCCCTTCGATGCTCCTGCAGGACTACATGCATATGTACGATTGAAATTCCTGTCATGTACAACCCATCCCACATGCCATCTTCCGAGTCACCATTCTGCCCCGATCTTCCATTGCTCATATCATTTTCTCCGACCTCAGCTTCCACTCTTCTTCCACCTCCTGCGCCAGCCACCGCTGCACACTCCTTTGATATGGGTTTCGTTTATTCTCATTTTCAAGAGTCCGCAGGTGATGATGAAAGTATGCGACGAAGATGCAGATACCTGGCCCATCCACCTGCGTATCCTGCGACGGACGGAAGCAAAGAAGAGACTCGGGGTGCCGCCGCACTATCAAAGGAAGCATGCTTGGGCTGTATACCATGTAGAATAAACGTAATAAACATTAATATCGGTCAGGTGACGCGCCAAGCCCCACAGTGCATGTTGCCTTGGCATGAATGCACATAACTCGTGCCAGTACCGCGGCCGCAGGAACGGTCACTTGACACGAAGACAGATCACCTTGGCGTACAATTGAAATTAGTCAATCACAAGTATGAGAAAGCAGGTATCTGTCTGCCCCCTCAACTCTGCGCTCCGTCTTTCTGCCAGTGTTTCTGTTTGGCCATGGTTGTTTTCTCCCTAGTGAACTATGGGCTTTTTATATCGGGGCTCACGGAGAGGTGATGGGTGGTGAATCTAATCACTGTGCATCGGTCGTCGGCTCACAAAGCTGGATCAAGGCTAGGGCTCCCTCACGACTTGGACCGTGGGATAGAGGACGTACTTACGACGAAAGGGAGAGAAGGTAGAGCAGCTGTCCACCGGACTCCGAGTCAATGGTTACTGGTTCCTCCGTACTGACAAACGATGGAATCCGACTCGCGACGGTGGGCAAGAATGGTTCGCATGTCGTGATCCTGAACACTGGACTCGTGTGTGGTGGTTTAATGTCCCTGCGTCTCTAAATCGATTATTGGAAGACAATACGAGGGAGGCGCGAGTGGTGAGTTATGGCTTTCCTTGGCGGAACCAGAAACTCGTGGTAATCAACCCCCTCAGACGGTGTCGCTGTCGCTTTTCGCAGACAGCTAATATTTTATTGAATTCTTAGACGGCGCCACGAGATATTTTCTCCCACCGTGACCAGACTGGCATGATTCTATTGACAGATACACCCACGGCGAGGAGACAACCTGGTGGCGTGGTGAGGCCTGTGTGAGGCCTCCAACTTGAAGGGAGCTCGGAATGGAGCACTTTGTGCCCGTCAATCAGACAATTGAAGCGACGTGCCAACCATTCTACTATCACCCTAATCACTTCTTCATAACCGACAACTCCCCTGGGCCCTCCCAGTTGTGATATGAGTCACCCGTCAGATCCGAGTCGCGTCAGAACTCGAGTCCTCTGAAAGCAACTCGAGCGCCATTCAAGTCATTCCCAGAAAACATCATCGACTTATTTATTAACGACGCATAGTGACACCGCTGCCTATTTCCTCCATGAGGTGGGAGCTGAATACGCCCTATGTCTCCGCTTTCAATTGACTGATGTTCTAGCTCTTCCTAAGTGACGTGTAAGGGTCATGCTCTCTGATGTACTAACCACCTCAGCTCGAAACCCTCTCGAATTATTTCCAATCCGTCGTACGAACCCAGCGCGCACGCCATGGCGGTCTCCACGGTCGATAGAGACTCGGAATTAGACGCTGCAGTGCTCACTCGCGCACCACAACACACTCACGCCAACTTTCGTTCTGCCGCCCGACTCGGAGGTGCACGCACGGATATTTCACCTCGTCGTACTCGTGGAGCCACCCCTGGTCTGAACTGCAGAGCTTCAGATGGATCGGTGTCGCGCATGTGTTCCACCACTAGCGCCAGGTCGCGCTGGACGACTCGGACTCGTTGCTGTGGGTGAGGATCTCGGGCTACTACCACGCGAGCACCGCTTGGATCTCTGAGACACATCGCACATGCGCGGAATACGCCGCTGACCATTGTCCTGCTCGGGATGCCAGTAATGAACGCAGTGAACGCATAGGTGGTGTGGGGACCATTTCTCCGGGTCCCGAGACGGTCTGTTTGATGGAATTCGGATTGGTTCAGTCATATATAACCACTCTCTAACCACACCGAGCTTGATCGCACGCAGATGACTCACGCCTTTTATCCAGTTTACCCATCGGTGCACGGGTTGCGGTCTTTTTCGGGGACTGCGAGCTGTATTAGTAGTATTTCGTTGTCTCTTTGATGATTCTACAGGACTACATACACATGTACGATGAAATTGCTATGCATCACATGCCATTCTCTAAAAGAAGACGCCCTTGCGCCCCCTATCCTCCCTTGCTGATATATCATTTTTCTCTGACCTCGAGCTCCTGCGCTAGCTACTGCTGCACGCTACGACTGATATAGGTTTCGATTCGCTTCTTTTCATTTGCATTTTCGGGAGTCCGTAGATGAAAGTATGAGATATATGAGATGCAGAGGCAGATTTCTTTTTTGCATCATCCGTTAACGTTGCATTAACGTCCGCTTTGGGGCGGAACCGGTCTTCCTTGTGCGTCACGGAGCGTTGCCACTCCTCATGCAGGCCTCATGATCATGCATCATGAGGCGAGGGAAGGGGTTTCCCGGTCCACCCGGGGATTGTGGTGTTACGTGCCCTTGCTATTTGGGTACGAAGAGACAGATACCTGGTCCGTCCACCTGCCGTATCGGTCAGTCCTACGTCAGACTGAAACAGTTAGGGAGGGTCCATGCGTCCATGAGTGAGCAAAGGGGTCTGTCAAGCGATGCTTGGACATGTAGGAAACCGCGTTATTGACGCGCGCAAAGGTCATGTGGGGGACCGCCTTTGGCCCATCACATGGCCAAATACAATTAACGTCTGTCCAGGTAAGGGCTGGTTTAAACGCTGTCTACCGTGCGACCGCGACGCCGCAGAAATGATTGATCGGCTGTAACGATCTAGACCAAGTGTACCTCAGTATGGCGAAGTAGGCAGCTGCCACTCGCTCTGTGCCTTCCGCGCCCCCAACTCTGCGCCCCGCCCTTTTTGTTTCCGCTTGGCCATGGCCGTTTTCTCCTTCGTGAACCACGGGGATGCTGCCAGTGGTGGCTTTTGTATGGGGTCGCACCGAGGGGTGATTGGGCGGTGAGTCAAATCGCTGTACATCGGTCGTCGTCGGCTCACAAAGCTGGATCAAGGCAAGGGCTCCCTCGCGACTTGGACCGTGAGATAGAGGACGTAGGACGAAAGGGAGAGAAGCTAGTGCAGCTGTCCAGCGGACTCGATGGTGACTGGTTCCTTCGTACTGACAAACGGCTCGGTACGTTCCCTCCCACGCCTGGGGCCACCATTCCCGTCATCCGTCTTTCAATTGCTAAACTATGAACGACGGTGCTACAGCATGCAAAACGGAACTAAGGGATGGTGTTTCAAATGTGGAGCTATTCTCGCGGCAAATTTCACAGGCCGGTTACAGCCCAGAGCACTACACAATCCAGTTCTTCACCTTCGTTCCAGACCCGACGGGTTATATAACAGTGGTGCACAATACGGATAACTCGATTAGCCGGTGCGCTTGGAACAATGTCCCACACGGGCTCGATCAGCTTCTAGAGCGCGAGGCAATTAATGGAATCCGACTTGTGACGGTGGGCAAGAACGGCTCGTATGTCGTGATCCTGAACACTGGAGCCATGTGGTGGTCTGATGTCCCTGAGTCTCTATGGCGATTATTGGAAGACGCCGAGAAGAAGGGGCGAGCGGTGGCAGTAAGCGTCATGGCTTTCCTTGACGGAACGAGATACTCATTGTAACGAACCCCACAGACCGTGTCGCTGTCGCTTGTCGCAGACAGCTGGTATTTCATCGAATTCGCAGATGGCGCCACGAGATTTTGTCTCCCTCCAGACTGGCATGATTCTATCAACAGACACAGCGAGGGTGCTAGGCAACGCGAGAGGACAACCTCGGATAATTGGGCGTTGTCTCCTTCGCCTCGCTCTTCACAGTTCGCGGCCAACCCCGCCGTTCCTTTCGCGTCCCAGTCGGAGACCACATCCCTCGTCTACCCCACATCGCAGCAGTACATGTACAGTACTGATGTGCACAAGAGCCCCACGTCACAAGAGCCCATGCGCACACCACAGTCCACGTATACACAGCCGTCCGCATATCCACAAGAGCTTGTTCGCTCACCACAACAGCCCGTTTACGCACAGCAGCCTACTTATTCACAGGACCCCGTTTACGCACAACAGCCCGCCTACACCGCTCCTGTGTCCAGCACCCGCACGCTGGAGCAGCCACGGGGGCCATCGATAACCGCGAAGGACGTCATCACTGGGATCAAATTGGCCCATCGCACGTTGACGCTTGCAACCGAACTAAGAGACGCATTAAATGATGATTAGAGGCGGCGCGGGAATTGGACTCGTCTGGGGACGGGTTCTACGCTTGATTCGGTTGGACTGTCGATAATATGGCATTATTTTCCTTTCCTTTCCCCGCAGAGTTGCTAGCATGTCTGGTGGGAGGTTGTTGACTCCACGGTGTATTGAACTATTAGGGCCTTGTCGTACGATGGGTATATCCTAGCCTAGGGTTTGTTGAGGGTCATCAACGTAGTTTCTCTTTGGTTATGGGCAAAAGAGTTGCCGATTGTTAGGTCCCGATAAGCGGCCATCTGACTCGCGCCTCAAAGCTACGTAGCGCAGCGGGGTAGACGTAGACGAGCCACGGAGTGATACTCATGGACAAGTCCTGGTCCGCGAGTATGGCGGCGGTGCCGATTCCCCTTGTTCGTGCTTGTGAGGGTCCCTCGGAATGGCGAAAAATTATAACGCTGGTGGATGAACCGTGGAATGTGTTCAGGCTGTGAGAATTGAACACATTGAACGTCGGAGGCTCTGAATCAAGCTTGATCAAGGGCTGATACTAAAAATGTGTACCCAAAATAAGTGAAAAAACTGCAGGTAGATCCCTATCAGATAATATATGCCCAATTGTTGTCCACCAAGGAGGCAAGAGGACGCTTCAGCTGGGCCAACCCCAACCCTAGTGCACCGCAATAACTTGCCCCAGCCACCTGTGGCTACCGTTCCCTTCCCATCATTTATTCAATGTTTGGTAACTGAGTGCACTGTGTGTCAATAGGGCGTTCCTGCCGGTGAGGATATCCACATTCTTCTTTTCCCCTCACAAGTGACATGATGCTGATGACACCTACTGCATCTGTTACTTTACATTAGATCGAGTGTTTTTGTCCTCGCGCAGAATCACGAGTCGACATGGATTGGTGGTGCAAGGTGGGTACTCGTGCTGCCCTTGGAATAGACCATATTTGACGCATCGGAGCATCGGAGCACGTAATTGCGCGACTCATACCCTCCCTACCCTATAGGCTCATATGAACCTTGCATGTCCTTCCCAACACCTATCTTCGTCAATCGATTGTCTTTGTGAGATTGGTCTCAGGGCTCAGGGCTTGCGAGGAACGTGAATTTATGCCACAAACCCTAAGTCGACCAACAACCCGGGCACGGTCAACTTCGGCGTCGCTCATGTGCCAGGGTGGGAAGAAGCGGCGGGTTTGCGGTTATTGCATCTGTGCCTGCGTCCAGACAGCTTTTCTGCTTCCGCGTCCCTGTCTCTCTGTTCACGGGGGGTGTTCCCATGATCTTATCAGATGTACCATTCCCACCGCCCATGGACACGCCACACTTCGTGATGTACTGCGCCCTTGTGGTAACCTTCCGAGTTGCTGGCGACCCAACTACGTTTACTCGTAACTGCGAGAAATCCAAATAAAAAAGTCCCTTGGCACATGCTTTACGTTCCTAACTTGAAGAGCCGAGAGGTCAAGAGTGGCCTCGGTTATCCTTTTGGCAGATCTTCTCGGCACCAAGACTGCTATTTCGTTTTGCACAGAATTAATGCGATGTATAATTGCTGCGAACCCTTTCCAGAAGGCGCCCGATGGAGTCAGCTCAGTTACCTTCGATACAATTACAATCTCGCAGACCTTTCACACACAAAACTGCGAACACTTGTCATATATATTTTCAGCCATGTTAGTCTCGTTCACACAAGTCACATAATTCATTTTGGAAGCTCAGATATCTGGCCCACAGCGACCTCAGGTGGGGGCACTTTCTCATGAATGTCGCTCTTCTCAGACGCCTGACGGAGACGTCTTTCCCTGCCGACTGCGCTCTCGAACCCGAATACTCGCAGGCGGCCTTCGCGCCACTTGAGGATTACCAGTGTGAGAATGACGGCCAACCAATAGAACACGTAGGAGAGTACGGTGCCAACTATTGTGAAAAGAACACTGTTTAGGGCGGAGAGAGGGAAAAAAGTGTAGAAAAGATGCGTACGCGTTGCGCTGTTTGTCCATCCTGTGATGGCGCCAAAAATTAACCAGCCATTACCGTCCGAGTAATTATTGGCATTGCAACAGTCGAGGTGCCAGACATTCCCTCGCACGTCAAATGAGCCAGGACCATCCCCACCGGCGTCGTCGACATCTTTGCCTAGACTGTATGGCTTGTCAGCTGCCAGCGTGACAACACAAAGTGAACAAGGAAACGGACAGGTGATTGAAGGCATTTCTTTGAAAGGCGCCGATAGCTTTGCTGAAAAGCCCGGCACCGATGATCAGGAGGAAGTTGGTCATCACAATGAGGAAAACTGAAAGCGCTAGGAGGAAGAAAGGTGCTCAGTACTGCACAATGTTTGGGTTTAGCGCCAGTACTTACCAGAACGGCTGGCGAATGTGTAGATCACGAAGCCACAGAGGAGGCCACATAGAATACCAGTGATGGCGGCGATTGGGATGGACCCTGCTGACTGGCCGAGGGAGACACCTCCCACGAACACGACAGCCTCCAGGCCCTCACGCAATACAATGACAAAAGGAAGTGTGAAAAGGGCCCACTTTCCCGCACGAGCACGGCCTTCAACGTCTATCATCACCAGATCAACACATATGCGCGGGACGTAAGAGCGGATCTTACGCTGTCCCTCGAATGCGTGCTGAAGCTTGATGCGCCATTTGGTCTTGGCGCGGTCCAGCTTGAGCATGCCAATACCCATGATGAAAATTAAAACAGAGGCAATGAGCTCGAATGTACCTGGCGTGAAACTATTATCCAAATTATGTATCTCAACAAGATGTCGTAGAGTACCTACCCTCCCAGATTTCTTCGGATTTTTTGTAAAGGTTTGACGCCCTGGTGAACCAGATAGCAATGAAAGTCGCACCGATTGCGGCAGCAATGAGGAAACCTAACACAGAGCCGAGGAAGATCTAAAACGTCGTGTCAGTGACGCGCAATAGTATGGCACGCGCCGTGGAGAACATTACCTGGAAGCGCATTTTGCGAATGAGCCTTTTCTTCGATGGGACATTCTCGCTGCCAGAGAGCGCTTGCGACGACAAGTGACTATTTTCATTTTTGTCCAGAGACTGGCTCTCTTGCTCGCCCAGGCGGTCGCCTGAATGTACGATCTGTTCGACGAGGCCGAGGAGAGCGGCGACGATGATGGCAGCTTCGAGGGTCTCACGGAAAATTATGAAAAAAATGGGGACGGAGAACACGTTACGGGCCATGGGGGGCAGAGGAAAGAGGGCAGGCCGTGCCTGGGAGCAGGGTCATGAGCGAAGCAATATAAAAGCATGCGAGCAAAATCAGACCCGGACCCGCGAACTTGAAGGACATTCGGCCGTAAAGGCCAATTTGGGTGACGCCGCTGGTTCCATTTTTCCATGTTTCATCTGATAAGATCCCCAAAAATCACGCCACACCGTGTCCCCACACCAGCAAAGCAATTCCCCTGTGTGAAAAATTTCCGCGCTTGACAGACCCCGTTTATCCAATTACAGTACTTGTAGTCGCTTGTTGTCCGAGGCGATGCCAGACAACCTGCCGCCCGAAGCTCGATGCCGCGAACTTTAATCCGTTGTCGCCCAGTCGCTGCGTGGGTGCCATCAACCCCTTATGCAGGCCCCATGCCGTACACAACGGTGTTTAGTTCTCCGGGGTTAGAAAAAGCTGAATAACGAGGGGCCACGCCAGTAGAAAGCGGAAGTTGGGGAACAAGTGATCGGGCTTCTTGTCCGTAATCTGATAAATTCGATGATGGGAACGCGGCCTAGGCACCAAAAAAATTATCAGATAACGACACTAAAGTCGAACCACCCGCCCCAAACTCAGCAACGGCCTCATGTTCCCTCGCCCAACCTTTTCCCGACGACCAATGCATCTCTTCTCAAAAAGACCGCGGTTGTCCGTTTCGAGGGTCCTCCCTCCCCACTAATCTCGCCCTCTTTTTCCCCCTCTCTACCAACTTAGCGCCTTGCCATTTCGCGATGTGGTTGGCTCGCATCGCTTTCCTCTTTGCTGTTGCGTCCCCAACCTTCGCAGAAGTTAAGGAGGTCTGGTGGAACCTAACGTATGTCGCGAATGCCAACCCAGATGGGCTTTATGAACGTCGTGTTGTCGGTGTAAATGGCACATGGCCGTGAGTGTCAGCTCGCCTTCCGGAAAACTTGGGAACTTGAATATTCACTGAGGTTTTTTTAGGCCACCACCCATTGACGTTACAACCAATGACACACTTGTCGTCCATACGCTCAATTCTCTCTCCGAGCCATCGAGTCTTCACCACCATGGCATGTTCTTCAACGCCTCAACCTGGTTTGACGGTGCCCAAAGTGTATCACAATGGTAAGGATAACGGACTTCCGTGCACCTCAGGCCGTTATTGAGCTGTCCTCAGTGGAATTCCACCTGGCCAGTCATTTGACTACGTTATCCCTATAAATTCATCAGGCCAGTGGGGGACGTATTGGGTTCACGCGCATGCATCGGTATGCCAGCTAACTGTTAACTAAATCCAATCAGACGGCTGAATATCACCGAACAGGGCCAATACGTTGATGGTCTTCGCGCTCCCCTTGTCATCCACCCGTCAAGGGAGTCCCATTCTTATGATGCGGAGTACACCGTTATTCTGGGCGATTGGTACCATGCAGAGCACTCTACGTTGCTCAAGCACTTCATCAGCATCGCGAACCCGGGTGGTGCCGAGCCTGTTCCTGGTCAGCCAGATTTGTTACTTTACGCCGCTGGATTCAGAGTCTCACCGCCCCTCTTCTGCCCGTTGACAGATTCGGCATTGATATATTTTGCCCAGAACGGGTCTTACCTAGGCCCAGTTTCCGGGACAAGCCCCTCTTCTGTCACTTCTCACGTGGGGTTCAACAAGAACGCGACATTACCGTTTGAACCTGGGAAGACTTATCGACTCCGCATCGTAAACACTAGCGCGTTTGCTGCATTCTTCTTTTGGATCGACGGTCATGACATGCGTATCATCGAAGCCGACGGTGTCGGTATTTCCTTCATATCTACGTTATGGGTCTATATAACGTGAATCACTTATCATAGACGGACGTTGAGGAGTCCCCAATTGACCTGCTAAGCCTCACCGTCGCCCAGCGGTATTCATTGCTGGTTACTGCCCGAAATGATAGCAGCTCGAACTGGGCAATTCATGCGAACATGGATACTGATATGTTCGATACTGTGCCCGGGGGTCTTCAGCCCAGCAAGTTTTACGATCACCTCTACCGATAGCGGATAATGACGTTTGAATCCTAGATATAACGGCGTCGATCACGTATAATTCATCTGCGCCAGTAACTGACCTTGGTGTTGTGGGCACCTACCACGATGTCAACGACACCGCACTCGTTCCCGTTGTTGTTCAGCCGATGCTCCCTGTGGATCGAACTATTGAACTCGAAGTTTCCTTCGACACGATGACCGACGGCACAAACCGCGCCATGTTCAACCAGATTTCGTATCAATCACCACTCGTGCCCACGGTTTTGAGCGTCCTTACTCTCGGATCAAACGCAACGGAGGCGACGGCATACGGAACGGCGAGCATCGTCCTTGATCACCTGAGCGCTGTTCAAATCATTCTGAAAAATGGCGATGTTGGAAAACATCCCTTGTATGTCCACTCCTTGTGCCTTTTTAGTGTATCGTTGTGCCGATAACTGTTCGAATTCTAGCCATCTTCACGGTCACAAGATGCAAATTGTCAATCGAGCAGAGGACTATACTTCTAGCGACCCAGCGGTTAACCCACCCATCGTGGAAGGTCAGGCAAATCCGATGCGTCGTGACACTGTCCAGGTTCCTAGCGGAACCTCTGTTGCATTGCGTGTGGTCGCCGACAACCCTGGCGCCTGGCTGTTCCATTGTGTGTACCCATTTATCTCATCCTGATCAGGTCTTGACTGCCTTATAGGCCATATCGAATGGCACTTGGAGGCGGGCCTGGCAGTGACCTTCATTGAAGCGCCACTTGAGATGCAACAGCGTGCTCAGAACGTTCAGGCACCTCCCGCCACACTTGCACAGCACTGCCTCGCGCAAAATCTGCCTACCTCTGGCAACGCGGCCGGTCATGCTTCCGCCACGGATCTGTCCGGGCTGCCGACGGGGCCGTCTGTGCAGAATAATGGGTGGCACACAAAGGGCATACTGGCGATGACCGGGTGCGTGCTCACGGCGGTGCTCGGCATGCTCACTATCGTGTGGTACGCAATTGGTGGCGCCCTGAGCGAAGAGGAGGTTGAACGCGAGGTTCGCGCGGCCCAGGCGGCCAAACTGAAGCGCGGTCGGTTCTTTGGTCTGTTGAAGCGTAAGCAGCAGTGACTCGGAGCCCCGTGCCCAAAATTCGTAATGTTAGTATGCGCCGTGTCTCTTGCACATATGCGGGTGGCATACCACTATAAAACGAGTTGCAACACCCTTTACTATTCCGTGAAACTTTCGGAAACATAGCGTTGGTCGGTTCTTTGTTAAAGTACTTTATGAATACTAGGAGGGGACCCGTGAGAACTGAAAGGAGACATTGTGGTTGTGTCCATGTTGTACGGTCAAGGTTGTACGGTCAAGTCTGAGTCGATTGGCTTCCGGGACATTTTTTTTTTATTACCATGGAGGGCAAATGTACGTGTAATATAAAGGAAGTGGTATTCGTACGAAGAAGTGCGAGGTCGTGTAACACTTGGACGCAGTGAAGGATGAGGTGAGGATTGCCGACGTAAGACAACGTGGTCGTACGTGGGAGATCGGAATCGACGGTTGTTCGTCATGTGGTGCGAGTCTCCGACCAGTAGATAGTTCGCACCCGGTGTCATTGTCGATAGGAATTGTGTTCTCGCGAGTAGCACGTTCTCTCGCTCGACGACAACGTTGTGCCAGCGAACGGAGAGAAGGGGATTCGGTGGCCCGGTGGGAGCCTGAGCCTGAGGAACGGACGGGCTGGATGTTCTGAAGAACTGTCAAGTTCGAAACGAATGTTTTGAAAAGTAAAACATTTCTGACTCTGTAGAAGCCGACAACGAATGCAGTGTAGGATGTTTGGGTGACTGGTGGCGAGAAATGCAGTCGTTCGTAAAGTTCGGAAATCGACATTCGTTCGGAGCCATTGTGATTGGCAGTAGCAATCGTCCGGGCTAGGCTTGGCTGCAAGTATTCGCATTGGGCGTCAAAAGCCGCGGCTTGAGCCACGGCTTCCGGCTTTAATGGTCCAAAGCCTGAGCGCCTGAGCCATGAGCGCATGAGCCGTCATATACAGTAGCGTCATAAGCCGTCCATGCGGCTTCGGACGGCTCGGCTTCTACAGGCCCGGCCTCGGCTGGCTTACGGCTTTGAGCCGGGCCGTGTGCATCACTATGTCGAACCAATGGGAACGAAAGATTCCGATTTGTCTTTCCCCCCAGTTCCTTTATATTATAGAGGATGCACACACCGATTTCAACCCGCCCCGCAAAACAACGCCAAGTCACGTGAATAGCTGACCACATTCCAAACTCCGAATCTTATCGTATCGATCGCAGCGTTCTTCCTTCCCGTCCCCCACGACGATTTATTCTTGACGTGGCTTGCACTCTTCTCCGCCGATTCCTTCTCTCCCACCTCTCTCCATCTAGACCCTACCCCACCTCATTTCAGACGTTCGCTTAACCCACCCGGCTGGAGATGAGGTTCCCCTGAATGTTCCTCGGCGCCCGGGCATTAGCCGCTTTGTTTGATGATTCTGCGACTGCTATGATCAGCGTTCATGAAACGCAGGCGTGAGAGCACGGGGCATACAGCATGTCATCGTAGTCGCGCACATTGACCGTGCTGCTGCTGAGCCCTTCCTTTCTGATATTCTCACGAAAGGAGCAGTCCCCTCGCTGCCTTGTGGCAGTTTGGAATTCTTGAGGTGAGCATCTCGGTGGTTGTCGCACAGCCTTGTAGAGATGTACTGACAGATCATTCAGGTCTCTAGGGGCTATTACTCGTGTATGCTGTTGTGATTTGGCAATGGGTGTACCACCTGTGCTCGATCCGGTGTACTTGGGGTTACATAAACCAGAATAAAAATGGTTGAAATTGATCCTAGTTTCATTCGGTTTATTCAGAAGGTTTCATGATGGGTAGGTAGCTCGCAATAAGAAAGAAGTGCGGATGGAGTGCCATCTGCGCCGCATGGGTTGACCACTCTTTATTCCAGAATTTCAATCGCGGCCGTGCGGTGCGGCGAGAGAAGCAAAGCCTGATCAGAATGGCTGCAACGAGCCATAATGACACCGAGACGTATAGTTGTGTGGCTTATCTGGCGCCACTCCTACCCACCCCCTATGGGGTTCGTTCTGTTGGTTCAACCCAGATATTCGCCGTGCCCCGGTCTACCTTCTTATCACCCTAAGCCGAGATTGGCACTGCGGGCGGTGATCGGGGGTGTCCTATTACGTGGCGCGTGGCGATTTCATTCTTCTGTGCGACGTGGTTGCGTACAGTACGTCGTGCGCCAGCGTCTCGACCTTTCCCGGATGTTCCCGAACGTTCTTGATTGATGGCTTTTCTCCAAACCCTGAGTCTGATAGCATCTAGGGCAGCGTCGAGTCTAGCCTCAGCGCGCTGAGCCGGAACATGTTGGCACGTGGGGCGGGCTCACGCGGAACGGAACAAGCTGGCTCAACTCCAAGGAACGATTGCACGTCACGTGGCCCTGGGGCCCATTCCTGATATAGCAGACGTGCAAGGTTTTCGAGGTGGTGAGCACTACAAGATCAGTCCTGTCCAACCCTCCGAACAGAACCATATATCCGTCCTGTAATCACCGTTCATCCATCCACCTATCGGCCTACCCTTGTCATCCATCTCCCAACTTCTCATCCCTGCGTTACCCCCAGTCCCCCGCTCCACTCCACCCCCGGCCCCTCTTATGATGGGCATCCACCTCCCTCCCGCTTACCAACCTGTCGTCCGTCATGCAACTCTCAAAACTACCTTCACCGGTCTTCAGCATATCTTATCCACAGCCGAGACACCAATCCATCAATACAGGGGTATCAAATATGCGACAATCCCTGCTCGTTTCCGCCAATCCAAGCTCTTTGCCTCCTATCGCTCTTCCACCGATGCGACCCGCTATGGGTATGTCGCTCTCCGCGCGATGACGTGTCAATACTAAGTGCCCGCATATCCCCCACAGACCGATCTGCCCGCAACCAAAGGGCAAGCCCGTCGAGGAGGAACTGTTCGCCTTCTCCGGGGCCGAGCCCTCGCAAAACCTGAAGCAGATCGAATCTGAATGTCTTAACCTGAACATTACCTGCCCCGGTGGTCTGACGCGGGAATCTCACGTACCCGTCATGGTGTGGATACATGGGTGCGCTCATCCTCGTGCTCACGTTTTCCAAAGTGGATCTCTGACCTCATCCTCCTGTCATCATAGCGGTGGCGATCGTGGCTCTGGGTCACATTGGCTCTACGATGGAGGTCCCCTCGTGCAGAGTAGTATCCGATTAGGCAAGCCCATTGTCCTCGTGACGATCAAGTAAGCACCGCAACCCCGCTGCCCGCTGGTACCTTATAGCCTAAATTTAATCCCCCTAGTTATCGCCTTGGCCTTTTAGGTTGTGCAGCAGGTCCGAAGCTCGTGGAAGACAACAAACATTCTAGAGAGGAGGGTGTTGGCAATTATGGACTCCGCGATCAAATACGTGCGTTGGAGTGGGTGCATCACTTCATTACGGACTTTGGCGGCGATGGCTCCAACATCACCCTTTTTGGCGCGTCCACTGGTGCCTCGGATATACTCAACCATCTGAATTCCAACTCGAACGCATTATACCCTTTATTTTCACGGGCTATTGTGCAGAGCCCAGTCCGTGATCCCACCTTACCTAGCGTTTCGCTAGCGGGCGTCCATCTGTCCAAAGTCATGTCTGCGCTTCACGTGTCGACTATCCAGGAACTACGTAAAGTTCCTGTCGACAAGCTGGTCAACTTTACTTCTGGCCCACGGGCGGTGGACGACGGGTATTTCTTCAGGGATAGATCTACGGAGCCACCGCGCGTAACCGAAGAAGTTCACCTCCACATTCCTGAAAAGCTTACCGCGCAGTGCGTAATCGAACGGCATGTTCCTGACACGCACGGTACGCAGCCTTTACGGATCGGCGAAAAGGCCCTCCAGATCTTACATTACGATGCTCGGGCTCTCGTCCCGCGTCCTGCAGTACCTGCAGCCTCCCAGCAGCCGGTGATCATCGGCGACTGTGGTTGCGAGTCGTTCGTATATGCCCCGACGGCGAGCGCTTGGACTGCCGCCGCCGTAGTACGCCGAGTCGGCGCCATCTGCCAGAGCGTGAAAAAGGCAAATGCGCTTCTACGCGCGTACGATATCTCTTCATATACCCCAGACGACGAGTTCCCGGACCGCCTTCTCCAGCTCATCAATGACGCACGTTTCGCCTGGCCGACGCACCTTGCCGCGGAGGCGCTGCGCCGTTCTCGGTCCACTCCGAGGCATTCTAGCGGTGTCTGGCGTTACGTCTTCGACCAGGACGCGCCGGGTAGCGGCATCCCGCACCATGCAACAGACCTTCTCTACCTCTTCGACACCGCGCGGTCCGCCTTTGCCGCGCAGTCGCTCATCGCGGCGCCCGACCCAGACACGTTCTTCCCAGACCACTTTGACGTTAACGACGATGACGACGATGACGACGTGCCGTTCGACAACTCGGCGTTCGACGACCGCGCGAGCTCCGACGGCGACGGCGAGCTCGCGCCGATGGTGGACCAGTACCAGTACACGGCGGTGCGCGATGCGCTGCAGTCGCGCTGGCTGGCGTTCGCGCACGGACAGGTGCCGTGGGCGCGCGACAAGGTGTTCGTGTTCGGGCCCGAGGGCGAGGCAGGCGAACGCGGGACGAATATCTTCGACGGCCGCCGGCGCACGGCCGCGTGGCGCGCCGCGTTCGAGCCACTTGGCGCGGCGGTCGTGCAGAAGGTCGGGCTCGAGCTGAGCAATGGCCCGTCGGGCGGCGCGCAGCTCGTGCAGCGGCAGGCGCTCGTCGAGGGCCATCACCACCACCACCACCAGTACTTGACGTGAGCGGGCAAGTGCCAGGGGCCGCTCTCTCTCTCTCGGCTGCTGCCTCCCCCTCAATCACTGTGGCTACTCTCTCTTCACCCCCCGCCGTCAGTTGCCTTTCGTCGCTCTTTTGCGCTTGGGACTTTCCGAGCCAATGGCCGGGGGTTTGCGTGTTGCCTCGCAGTTTCCGTTCTGTGCTCCAGATCTTTTCTTCTCGACGCATGCACGCGCATACACACGTCTTGTCTATCCTCTATCAATCGGACAACACACGGCCTCCCCCGATGCAAGTCAACGCAAACACGCGCACGCCCTCATCGAAGGTCTGCGATCTTCAAATTCAACGCTTCTTTCCTTCCCTCTTCCCCTCTCCGCCCTCGTTCGCCTTCCTTGTTCCACATTTATTGTATTGCACGGTACCGCATAATTTTTTTTTCCCCCTTTTAGAACGACCAAAAGGGCCGGCGCGTCTGCCTCGCCGCAGATCACAGCCGGGGCCCGTCTTTTGTTTTAATATCTGAAATTGGGCCTTCATTCTTTCATTCATTCTTCTGTTCTCCCGTCTCCCCGTCTCCCCGTCCCACATTTACCCCACTGAATCCAGTCTCCGCCCAAACGTCGCAATCCAGAAAGTATCTCATTGGCTCCAATTCATTTGTACCATAGTCATATGCTCCCTGTTCAGTTGCGTGCCACGTCTGCACGTTGCATCGCTTCTGTTAGTTCCTGACACGACCTTATTTATGTCTTTCTGTTACCATCACGTTGTTGTAATATCGCTGTATCGCTTGTCCTGAGGGCTGCGCGCCACGGGATGGAAGAATAATAAAAAACGCGTATTCCAAAAATGAAGGCACTTCACGTACGAGTACGACAGGCATGCCCTGAGGATCGAGGATCGATCGATAAACCGTATGATACTGTCTGTGCGTGACCAAGTCATATCATTTTACAAATGGGGTTCGGACGTTGAAGTCCGCTACAACTGCACAAAGGAAGGATCGCCCATTACCGGGTTGCCTCCTGCCTCCTCTCACCCTCGACGTTGAATCTTTATCCTTTTCACATTTGCGAAAGTCGGAGATGGCGACCATCCGCCCCGCTCTAACACCACCGCCGTCTAATCATCCTCCTCGATCCCTGCTGGCCGCGTGATAGGACCCGTGATCCCGGGCAGCGGCCAGCGTCTCGCGAACGCGCGCACCTCGCGTCGGAGCTGCACGACCTGCTGCGCACCGACCTTGCCTTCCTGAGGCACCGTTGCGGTACGCACGAAATCTTTCAGCAGCTTGCTGCCAGACTCCTTTCTGTATCAACAGCGCGAGTTGCACCGTGCTGTGGAGGAAGCGCGCCACCGTTCGGAGGTCTTCTTCGCCCATGTCACGTGAGGTTAGGGCGGAAGTCCCAATCCTGATGCCGCCGGGCACTTGTGCGGACGAGTCGCCCGACACAGCGTTCTCTTGAGGTTATATGGTCGGTAAACAGAAAATATAAAAACGCTGAGAGGAAATGGGGGACGTACTGTTGATAGTGATACCAAGGAGATCGCCGATCTTCTCAACTTTAGACCCAGTCAGCTTGAGCGGGCGAAGATCCCAAAGCACGAGGTGAGTGTCGGTTCCATCCGTCTGGAGCTTGTATCCGTTTTTGCGGAGTTCATCAGCAAGTGCCTGCGCATTTTTGATCACCTGTTGTGCGTATGCCTTCCAAGAAGGCTGGGCCGCTTGCAACAGCGT
>WTXF01000408.1:0-20371 GCA_022496215.1 Russula brevipes | reverse complement strand
CTCGTCATGTTTAAAACATATGGAATCCCCAAGACGTCATCCAGTTTATCTGATTGTGGATGCTTTGGACGAATGTCCCAACCCTGTCGAGCTGCCCCCCGCAAGAAGGTTCTAGACTTTCTAGCGGAGCTCATCAACTCAAAAATTCCGAATCTGCACATATGTGTCACTAGCAGACCCGAGGCCGACATCATGGGTGTCCTTCATTCTTTGACTTCCCATTCCATTTCTTTACAGGACGAGGGGAGACATAGTGATGACATCAAGAACTATGTCAAGTCAGTCGTTAACGATGATCGACGGATGCGAAGGTGGAGACCACAGGACAAGCAATATGTCATCGACGTCCTCACTGAAAATCCAACGGGATGTAAGCATCGATACCGACTGTTGACGACTGTCGCTCACCCGTGATGTAGGTTCCGATGGGTGAATTGTCAAGTGGACTACCTTCGCAACTGCCACTTGAGTCGTATCCGGAAGGTGCTGGCGGAGGTACCAAAGACGCTTGATGAAACATATGCGCGGGTCTTGCGAGAGATCCAAGAATCGCACCAGGAATTCGCACAAATGATTTTCCAGTGTGTTGCAGTGGCTTCGCGCCCGCTCCGGGTAAGGAACTGGCAGAAGTGTTCGCATTTGATTTCGAGGCAGGACAATTCCGGAATTTCGGGAGGATTGGCGCGAGGACGATCCGGTGGATGCGGTGCTGTCAGCATGTTCAAGTTTACTTGCGGTCGTCGATGTTAAAGGCACGCAAGTGATACAATTTTCACATTTCTCGGTGAAGGAGTTCTTGACTTCGGACCGGTTTCCCAAAGCAAATGACATTTCCGGCTACCATATTTCTATGGACCTGCTCACACGCTCGTCGCGCGAGTGTGTCTAGGCACTCTATTACACCTGCCTGAAGATGTCACGAACGACAGCCTGGAGAAATTTCCCCTTGCTGAATACGCTGGCGAGCACTGGGTCGACCATGCGCGGTTCGAGGATGTGTCGCAAGATGTGGAAGATGGTATGAAGGAGTTGTTTGACCCAAGGAAATCACATCTTGCAGTGTGGGTCTGGATACATGACGACCCAGAACTGCCCTCCTGGATGCGAACCAAACGAGGCAAAATTCCATCGGGACTGGGAAGAACGGCATTGCATTATGCGGCGCTCTGTGGCTTGCAAAGGATTGTTAATGCTTAATCACGGAGCACTCACAGGATGTGCAAGCTTTGGGTTTCCCACAATTCTACTCCGCTCATTTGGCGTCGTCCCAGGGCACGTCGAAGTCGCACGGGTCCTTCTCGACACGCGCTGTCGTCACGGCGCAGGACAGTATGGGTCGACTCCGCTGCATGCGTCGTCCGGGGGACACTCGAACTCGCACGGGTCCTTCTCGAGCACGGCGCTGTCGCCACGGCGCAGGACGGGGATGGGTGACTCCGCTGCATGGGGCGTCCGGGGGACACGTCGAACTCGCACGGGTCCTTCTCGAGCACGGCGCTGTCGCCACGGCGCAGACGTATGGGTGACTCCGCTGCATGCGTCGTCCGGGGGACACCTCGAACTCGCACGGGTCCTTCTCGAGCACGGCGCTGTCGCCACGGCGCAGGACGGGATGGGTCGACTCCGCTGCATCGGGCGTCGACGGGGGACACCTCGAACTCGCACGGGTCCTTCTCGGCACGGCGCTGTCGCCACGGCGCAGGACGGGGAGGGTGACTCCGCTGCATCGGGCGTCGTCCGGGGGACACCTCGAACTCGCACGGGTCCTTCTCGGCACGGCGCTGTCGCCACGGCGCAGGACGTGGGAGGGTCGACTCCGCTGCATCGGGCGTCGTCCGGGGGACACCTCGAACTCGCACGGGTCCTTCTCGAGCACGGCGCTGTGCCACGGCGCAGGACGGGAGGTCGACTCCGCTGCATGGGGCGTCGTCCGGGGGACACGTCGAACTCGCACGGGTCCTTCTCGAGCACGGCGCTGTCGCCACGGCGCAGACGGGGAGGGTCGACTCCGCTGCATGGGGCGTCGGGGGACACCTCGAACTCGCACGGGTCCTTTCGAGCACGGCGCTGTCGCCACGGCGCAGGACGGGGATGGGTCGACTCCGCTGCATTGGGCGTCGTCCGGGGGACACTCGAACTCGCACGGGTCCTTCTCGAGCACGGCGCTGTCGCCACGGCGCAGGACAGTATAGGTCGACTCCGCTGCATGGGCGTCGTTCGGGGGACACCTCGAACTCGCACGGGTCCTTCTCGAGCACGACACTGTCGCCACGGCGCAGGAAGAGAATGTGTCGATTGCGCTGCATTTTGCGTCGTCCGGGGGACACCTCGAACTCGCACGGGTCCTCCAGCAATGGGTCAATCGTGACTGCTGATTCACACGTAGCAATTGGGGAAAGCTAGCTGTCTTCGGTCGATTCTACATATCTAATGTGTGTTCTGTTCCTGCCCTCCTCCCGCCCCTTTGATTTTCTGCAGCTAGCTAAGTGTTGTCCCTGACAGCCTGACCACTCCAGCCGTCTTTCGCCTTCGGAAGAGGTCCCTGTAACACCATATGGCCGCGATGTGCTTTATACCCTCGGGTCACCAGTTGGATACAGCGACCATTTACTGGCAGAAATGTCAATCTTCATGGCGACGTATTTAGTTTGCTATAAAAAATTTAGGTGTACTGTACCTGAGAGTTTTTATGAGACGTAATCAGATACTTGCAGAGGAATGCGGTGATAGACTCGCTATCTCGCGTCGCCATAATCGATTTAAGTATAACGATCCCAGTTGAATCCCAGTTGAATCCAGTTGATGTGTACTACATATTATGAACGACCCACGGAGAATGCTTAGGAACTGCAAACAAGCAGGAAACCAACACATTATTCAACCTGCAGGGATGCAACCTTGGTCACCAGCTTATACACCTCGGTCGACCTGTTCGTACACTTCACACCGTTACCCAACGCAAGATGACTATAAGTGCGAGTTGGTGAATTCGACCCAAGGGAAAGTGTGGACAGATAATATGGTAAGATGTTGAAGGGGGAGAGCTGTGGATGAGCAAGCGAGACGGGATGCGAGGGGAAAGGAGCGGACTGTGCACGGCGGCATGAGGGACCGCGGGCGAAACGAGGGAAACGGGAGCGCACGGCATCGCGGCACACGAGGGGAACACAGAATGAAAATGGATACTGATTGGGTATTGGGTGAAGACTCGTCTCTCTCTCTAAGTAGGTGGTTTAGTGTTTACTTTATAAACAAGCTGGTAGCTAGGGGAAAGAAAAGAGAGACAGAAAGAGGGTGACAGTAAAATACCAAGGCAGTCGACTAATCTAACTGAAAGGGTTCGGGGCGACGGCGTTTGCTTGCGGTGGCAGTGGCGTTGTGTCGATGTCGGGCGTGCGCAGGCAGTCCGATGCGGCGGCTCCGAGCTCAACGCACGCTCGTTCCTTACATGACCCGGAAAGCTTCCTTCCCTCGATCGTAGCACCGCGCATATGTTACTGGCTCGTGCAAATCTCTGAGGCAAGCGAAGGTGCGGTAGGATGATCGAGCGAGGACATCGCCACCCGCCGCTGCGCTTGTTCGCAGCGTAAGGGAACGGTGCCGATCCGTTGCTATTGTACACATTCCCTGTTAACACGGAAGTAAGCAGCAGCTCAGCGAAAGTCGGTCTGCCGGGGCCTTCGGGAGGAGCGAGCTGGAGGTGATGAAGCGTCATGCTCGGGAGCGTCGGGACGCCCAAACCTGGGAGCGGCGAGGGGTATGCAGTGAGGGTACTTTCGAGTTCGTTCTGTTTTGCATGTGGAAGAATGTTTGTTATTATACGGAGGTGCATCCTGTGTGCGCGATATTGGGCGTGCTGAGAGACCGAGGGCAGACGAAGAGGAACAAACCGCGAAAGAAGATAGTGCCTTGGTGCTCACTGCTTGGAACATGCAGCACCTTGCACAGAGAGCGTGGCATTTGTGTCCCGTCTGGTCAGCACTGAGATCTGAGAGCTGGGACAAGCACTTTGTCGCGACCAAGTATGGCGGCCGTCGTGGGGGTGGGGAGGCGCCTTGCAGTTTGCGTTGGGACCAGCGTCATTTTACCTGCAGCACGGCACGCGACCCATCGGGGGTCTTCGATGAGGAATTGCGTCTGGGCGCGGATGGTGGACGGCGGGGCTGCGGCAACGTTTGTTTCCAGACATGTGCTGTGTTGAACCACACGACGGGATGCGCATCAACCCGTGGTTGGTTGGTCAGTATCAAAACTTGCACACGCGCAGAAGGAAGCATTGTGCTCGACGCACGTTTTCGATGACGAGGGCGTCTGCTGTCCCGAGCAGCAAATGTGGGGGATGCGCCCCATGAGATCTGCATATGCACAACTATCATGCCATGCCCGAGTGGTCGTATTTGAGAGTGACGGTGGCGCCCATTGGGCAGTTTCATGCCCATGAAAGACTTGAAGATGAGAGAAGGATTGTGAGGGTGCACGGTGAGCCAGGCCAGGTTAGCCCTGACGGTGGCATTGAGAGTTGGTTCATCGGGACGAAAGAGGGGGTTGTTACACGACCAGTGTTGTGTCCGACGCAGCGAGGATTGGATAACCTGTCGTGGGTGTTCATGTTGGTGTTGGCGGGCAGTGAGTGCTAGTGAGCGATCTCACACTCTGGCCGCTGCGATGTATGTGGCAGTTATGTGGCGCTCTTGCCCACACTGTTTCCCCACGACCCACACTCACTCCCTTGCGCACCTGTCGGAACATCTACCAATAGCAAGGGGTCACAATGTTTTGCGAGTTGATGCGTTCATGCGCAACAGCGCAAGTGACCGGGATGGCAAGTAAAACCACGTGATTTCGGGAACAGTCGTTCCGGTTCTCTCCTTTCGCGCTGTAAGCCATCGAGCCATCGGCTCACCACTGAGCAGCATTTGGGCTTTACCCCTCTGATCATCACATCACCACACACTCGACCATGTCCCCGACTCCCGCACTAGTTCGCGTTCGTGACTCGCAGCAATCCGAGGAGGCTTCTCTTCAAGGGTGAGTAGGTCTCCCTTACAAACCAGCACCCATGCCCAACCCCGCGTCTCATCTCATTCACTCAATAATCAAACAACAATGCTCATACAATACATAACTTTTTTTTTTTCTTTTTTCGTCTCTTTCATGCATCCTTCCCACCCCTCCAACCAAAATGAAACCGAAATAAAAACGAACTATACAAAAGTCACCCCGCCAAAACCCCGATAATCTCTGCCATCGTCTCGAGCTCTGCCGTCATCGCCATCTGGGCCCTCGTCTTCCTCGGCTGGCTCTGGAAGCAATACAAGAAGCGCGTCCGCGCCAAGCGCCGTGCGGCCCGTGGCCTGCCCCCCAAGGTCAAAAAACCGAAAAAGCCGCTGCCGACCTTCATCGTGCCCCCGGACCCCGCCGTCATCATGGGCCAGCGCGCGCCCGGCGAGCGTGCCATACCCCGCAAGCATGGCGCCTCGTCCGACAAGGACAAGGACAAGGACAACAACGTCGTGTCCAATTCGAATTCGATCGAGCTCAACGAACGTGAACGTAATCGTCCTGTATCGACCGAGGGCCAGATCCACGACGAGAGGATCGCCCGTCAAGTGTTTTCGAAGAAGCATAGCACCTTAGACCCACCCAAGCACGATAAGCACGATAAGCGTAGTAGCCTCCCGCCTAAATGTAAGTCGCCCGCCCCACCTTTGCTTTGTCACGGTTTTCTCAACGATTGATTTGTCAGCGCCAACCAAGTCTTCTATTCACGAATCTTCTTGATTTTTGCTATGGACCGCGAACTGGATTGCCTTATCTACTTCATACGTGTGTACATCGGAAACTGCTTCATTGGACGTCTGTGCTTATATAACCTTCCACCATTTCCTCGTCTCCTGTTCCTTGTACTTTCTTTGTGGACCCCATAATGTATGATCATACTAATCACAGTAGGCCCCAACATTTGCGGGCTATTAGATATGAGCATATCTTATTCTCAGCGAAAAAACCTGGTGTGACGGAGCTGGACAGAGAAAGAAACATCACGCACCGCGACGTCCCTTGCATACCTCAGCAGGACACCTCGTTTGACCGTCAACGTGCTTTTCCCCGATTTCTCCCACTCTGCTTGCCGCCGCGCTTGCTCTTCCTCGCTGACGTCCCAATCGATCGTCCTCTTCTCAGAGTCGATCACAATCCTATCCCCGTCCTGGACGAGTGCGATCGGACCCCCGAGGCGCGCCTCAGGCACGACGTGGCCTGCACATTATTCTGTGTATCAACGCCGAGCTCGTGTAGGGGGGTTATTTCTGCGCCACACCGATGATAAAGCCCCGGGACGCCCCGGAGAAACGCCCGTCGGTGATTAGCGCGGTCGAACCTGCAAGCCCCGCGCCTATCAGTGCGCTAGTTGGGCCTTTGTGGCCCAACAAAAATCCAGTCAACGACCATGGGGAGCGAGTCTATGGAACAGAACCTCAACAGCGTACCTAGCATCTACATATCGTGGTGAGCTCAGTGCCCACGAAACCCACACGGGGACGGAAAGAGAGAGAGAGAAAGCACGTGTCCTTTACCTCTGGCATACCGGGGGCACCCTTGGGGCCCTGGTACCTAAAGATGAGCACCATCCCCGACCGTATCTCGCCCGCAGCGAGCGCGGGGTAAAATGTGTCCAGGTCGTCGAAGCACCGCGCCGTCCCGCCAAACCGGACGCCCTCCGCGCCCGTGATCTTTGCGACCGCGCTGCCGGGCGCGAGGTTCCCCCGCAATATGGAGATGTGGCCCGTGCGCTTTATGGGGTCCGCCAGCGGGCGCACGACGTCCTGCGCGGGCGCGTTTGCGTCACCGGGGAAGAGGTCCGGCGCGTCGGCGACGTTCTCAGCGAGCGTGCGGCCCGTCACGGTGAGCTGCGTGCCGTCGATGAGGTCCGTGTGCGCGAGGAGGTACTTGAGGAGCGCGGGGAGGCCCCCCGTGCGCGTGTGCAGGTCCGCCATGTAGTACCGCCCGGACGGCTTCAGGTCCGCCAGGTACGGCGTGCGGTCCGCAACCGCTTGGAAGTCGTCGATCGTCAGCTCGATATCGGCCGCGCGCGCCATCGCGAGGAGGTGCAGGACCTGCGCGCCGCGCGCACGCGAGTCCCAAGTCAGCATTTTGTTTTTTTGGCGTCAGGGAAAAAAGAGAGGAAACAAGATTGCGTGTCGCGCACCGCGTTCGTCGAGCCACCAAGGATGTTCACGATTGCGATGGCGTTCAGGAACGAGTTTCGTGTCAGGATATCTCTTCGCGAGAGTTGGCAATCACGTAGGTAGATGGTGAAATGTGGCATACCGTGGCTTGATGTCATGCTCGAGCAGTCTTTTCAGGTATCCCGCGGCTCGCTTGCACTCCTTGAGTTTTTCTTCCGAGTGAGGTAATCCAGTGAACCAAGGATCGCGGACAGGAACCATATAACGCACGGTCATATGTCGCTGGGGTGCTCGAGGAGTATGGCAAGGAAAGGCCGAGCACCTCCAAGGCAGAACTCATGGTGTTGGCCCTGTGGGCAGTCAGCCACGACGATCGCCACCGATCTCAAACTGATGGGGACGTACGTGTACATCCCGCCACAGGCCCCAGGGCCAGGACACGCGTGCCGGACAACGTCGAAGCGCTGCTCCTCGGTGATTTTGCCGACAGCAAATGCGCCTTGATATTATTGACCCCCGATTCATATCAATGAAGCTACGGGGGATTCGCGAGTCACAAAACGGCGCATCCGGCACTCACCATACGATTCGAACGCGTCCGAGATGTTGACCGGGTCGCCTTTCTTGTATCCCATCGCAGGGCAGTCGACGCGTCGCTCGCCAATCTGCATCGTCCCACCATACACGATGATCGTGGGGCGGTTGTACCGCACCGCGGCCATGGCGCAGCCGGGCATGTTCTTGTCGCATCCGGGAAGGGATATGTTGCCGTCGTAGTGCTGGGCCTGGAAAGGGAGGAGAGGGTCGCGTGAGCGCTCGCGCAGAAGATCCCAAGTGCCGATCTCATCGTCGCACTAGTGTGACCTTGTGTCGTCGAGCAAGCAGAGCAGATGAGCACGAGGCGTGGTCAAGAAAACAAGGTGGGTGTACACACCGCTTCGATGGAATCCGCGATCAGTTCACGGGTGGGGAGCCTGAGATCGAATGCCAGTGCCAGTCAGCCATCGTGATTGGGTGTGACCACGTGTGCCCGGAACAGACTGACGAATAGCGCATCCCTGCCGCCTCCCGCTTCAGCCGTTGGACACGGGCGCGCAACAAGATGATCTCCCACCGTCAGTACCCATCGTGATGCCATCGCTTTGAGCATTTGCGTTTCAGCATCCACTAGCGTCGATTAGCTCTGCCGGACTGATACTCGCACCTCACACCGATCGTGTTGAAGATAAGGCCGACCAGCCCTTCTTCTTTACAGCCTTCCTTTACCACCTTCGCCAAGTCCAACTTCACCATGGATCAGCAATCCAATGCTCCCTTGGATGCGATAAAACAGCATTCTCACGAGGTGGACATTGCAAGGATTCCCTGGAGATGTATGAGCCCTTTGACAGCTACACCCGGCGATGATGCCACTGCACCTTCCCACCAAACTGGCGATATACCAATCTAACTCGTGAGAGATCGTCAAACAAGAAAATATGCTTATCGTGAGATCATCCATGCCTGAGGTTTGTCCATGTCGCCCTCGTCGATCACGGCATGCACTGTTCAGAGGTCATGTGTGAGGTGACAACTTGAACCATTGCAGCTAGTGATCAAATGAATTACGCATAGCCTGTGAACCTCCCCTGGCCTGAAAATACCGCGGGTATGAGACAAAATAACGAAGCTAGGTGGTACCACAGACCTTGTTCTGTGTGAGTTGGCTAGAGTACTTGTTCAGTTTCACATCTTTCCCTGTCGGCGATGGCGGCTTTGGTAAGGTATGTCTGGCATGGGGTGAATGTTATCATGAACGGGATATGGAATAGGCCCCGCACATCTGGACATCGGCCATGGTTGTACAGAGCAGTCAACTGTGGGCTCGAGCGCCCGACCGCGAGAAATCATATCGATCGTGTGACGTCAGAAACGAGATGAAAAGCAGTCGCACTTCGGAAACCTCCAAATAATGTTCATTTGTATGGTCAGTAAATAAGATGTTGAGAAAAAGGAACAACCCTCCATCCTTGTTAGTTCTCGGACCAAACGTCAGGTTCGATGACTACGTAATGCAGAATGAACACCTGGAAGGCATATCAAACGTGTATATCAATGCTACAAGTACGCCCACCCAATTTCGCAGAACCTGAAGGACAGCAAGAGAGACGATTGGTGAAGGACAAGGGGAAACCGACCGCTATTATCATGGGACTTGAAATGCACGGTAAGGGTCAGTTAGTACAAGACGAGTATACGGGATACATCACGAACAGAGCCGTAGGGAAATTGAGGTATGATACAAGCCGTACTAAAGCAACAAACCAATAGAAAGAGGGTATGTGGCTACCTGGCACGTCAATACAGCTATGGATAATGGAAGAAATCAATGAATACATCATGAGACATTCCTCTCAGAGGCGGCGAGTGCCAATTCTCTCGAGATCTATGTCTGTGAAACACTACAGAGGTCGATGATCCGGCGAGTCGAACGCAGAGTGCGCTCGATCTCAGAACCACAACTTTGGCTCTGGTTCTCTGCCCCAGTTGGGAGGAAGCAATCCCTTCTATGCGTGTCAAAGCAGTCAACACCAGGGGAGGCGACGACCGGATCTGCTCACCAGGCCAAAGAAATCCGGAAGACTGGTCCACAGATCTTCCCGCACGTTTTGCAGATACTTCTTGACGACCCGCGTGCAGCCGCCGCACACATCGTCGTGCGGTATGTCGTCGCAGAGGCCAACTTTCTCCCGCAGCCAGCCGATGGGATCCGCGACGCTCGGGCCCGAGACGGCCCCAAGCTGCGCATCCCACCACTTCCTGAGGCCCGCGTGGCAGGGCGACGGCTTTCCCGGCATGGGAACACGCGAGCAATTGTCGTGCGGGAGGACGACGAGCAGATTCATGATCCCGTCGAGGAACTTGCCCCTCAGAGCGCCGCGCCCTTGCGTCAGTCGGCGGAGGTCCTCAGCGGTCAGGACAGAGAGATCCGCGCGACGGAATCCCTCGTGTGGGTTTGGTGCGATCACCTCGTGCACGCGTATCAAGTCGTAAAAGACGACGGGAAGGATGTCGAGCACGTTGTGGTCCATGGCGAAGCGGACTGTTCTGGCTAATTGTCGCGAACCTCACCGGTTAGAACTGTGGACAGCCGAAAGCTAGATGACGCATGGACATGCCTGGTTCTGGATGCGCGAAGGATAGATCGAAGCACTCCCGGCGTAAGTAGGCCTTTTCCAAATCCTCGGTGCGTTTTTGCAGGTAGTCCCAATCGAACAGATATTGTGGCCATGCATGTCTCAAAACGTCGAGCATTTGGTCTTGAAGGGGCGAGACATCATACTTCATGGCGAGACGAAGAATTCCAACGTATTTAAAGGGAAAGCCCTTCCATATGCCTTCAAGGAAGGGTGAGGAAATTGGGCGGTGGCGATGAGTCTCCCTGCAAGCCTAGACAGTCAACAGAAGAATGCGACTCGAAGTGGGAGACAGCTCACGCAGGGAAGTACAGCGCTTTCAAAAAGTCATTCACCTCTGATGAGGAGTCCGGAAGCTGTATCACAGGTAAACCGTCGTATTGGTCCGAGGCAGCATCGAATGCGGCTTGTGGCCCGTCGAACAGGTCATGGAAGACGTTTGAATGGGAAGCAAGGACGGACTTGTGGACCTTGCAGACGGTGTAAGCCCTGTTGTCACTGAGGACAGTGCGGATGATGAGGTTTCCATCGTCAAACCACAAGTCGGGGTTCTCGTAAGTCTCGATCTCCTCGCCAGATTTGCTCCTGTGTATCCTTGGCCGCTTGGTTGAAAGAAACGAATCTGTTGGAGACGACATATACATATATCAGGAAGGGTGCATTCTCCATCAAAATTTGCTTGCGTGTGCGTATTATATGAGAGGCCGACCGAACAAGGGACTTGCATCCCGCACCGCTCCGGGCCGCCATCTCAGCGGGGTGCGGAGAGCAATATAATGAAAACATCATTTCCTGAGCTGCGTGGCTTGGCTTAGTACTGTATGTATTATAGGCGACGTGTTCGTATCATTATAGCACCGAGGAAGCACCGACCGACTTGTCACGCGACGATTTTCCGTTTTGTTTCAGCCAGGAAACGACAGTCCCGGGATGTGCCACTGTAAGGCCTCGCGTAAATGTAGAAATGAAAGAAAGAATGGGTTGCGACAAGCTAAACAATGTTCTTTAGTGCTGCGCGATGAGAGGATCGGTTGCAGTTGGGTGACCATCTGAGCCGAGCCGTGTGATCGCCTGGCTGCCTTGGCGGTTCGCTTGACCTCGAGTGGGTGGATGGCGGTCGCTCGCCCCCGATTCAATCCATCACCGTGCAAAGCGACGACAGACGTCGATCCTCTTCAGTTTTACGGCAGCACAGACCTCACATGGACCCCAATCGTCACCTGTCCCGCTGACTTTCCCCCCGAGCTCGTACGTGCTGGTGCCCGTGCCCATGCCCGCGTTGCCCACATCGCTGATCCCCTCCAGTTCGAACACGCCGTCTCCCAGCTCATACATCATCCAGAGTACAATTCGACGCTCATCCTGCGATCCGAAGTCATAGAAGACTCCGTCGCGGGGTTACCCAACCCGGTCCCGACTCTCCAAGGTCTCCACCCCGTCCGGAACGTACATCGTAGGCTCCTAGCGCGTCGCCCAGGACGCGATTCCGCACTCGAGCAGCATTGCACGCTCTACTGCGCGCCTTCTCACCCGGCCGATGCAGAGTCCCTCCTCCACCCCAGCGTGCTCGTGCTCACGCCCGTGCTTCCGCCAGACGGCGTTCTTCCATATTACCACCCGACCGTGACGCATCTCGCCTTTCGCTTTATCCCCTCCACTTCCTCCAGCGCCCCAGCGGCATTGCGCATCGAGGTCAACCCGCTCCCCGGGACGTCGCTCGACCCCGGCGCCCGTCTGTACCGGACGTGCCTCTCGCTGCTCGAGACGCTGCACCGCTACGGCTGGGGCGCGCTCACCCAATACAAGAAGCGCGTCGCGCACGATGTCCTCGTACCCCGCGAGACATATCAAGACCTGTACCTCGTCATGCGCGAGCGGCACAAGCACCTTGTCAACGACTGGCACGAAGTGACAGACCCGCTCAAGCACGTCTTCGAGGTCCGTACCGCCGCGCTCGCTTTGCTCTCTCCCTCCTCCGCCCCAAAGGCCCTCCCAATAACGCACCAGCCATCCAGGACATCGGCATCGCGACGTTCCTAATGCTTCTCTGGAAAGACACCTACGGCCCCGAGACGATCCCCAAACCCGACTCTGACTCCGATCCCGCCCCCACGAACACAACAGGGACGGATGGGGAACCCTGGCGCTGCTGGCCCCGCCCCCCAGGCGGCTTCGTCGACCTGGGTTGCGGCAACGGCCTGCTGACGCACATCCTCATTTCGGAGGGCTACGCGGGGCACGGCATCGACCTGCGCGCGCGCACATCCTGGGCGCACTACCCGCGCGCGACACGATCACGCCTCGTCGTGCGCGCGCTCGATCCGACCCTACCCGCCTCCGCCCCCTCTAATGCGGCGCCCCTCCCAGCAGAGCAAGAGCAAGAGCAGCAGCAGCAGCAATGCGGCCCTCATCCAGGCGCCAGCAGCACCACGGCACCCGCGGACGAAGACGGCCACAGCGGGAATGCAGAACCGGACACGGACCTAAGCCCGGACCTCGACCTGGCCATCCTCCTCCCGGCAGGCTGCTTCCTGATAGGGAACCACGCGGACGAGCTCACGCCCTGGATGGCCCCGCTCGCGACGCGCTCCCGCGCATCGGGGTACCTCTCCATCCCGTGCTGCGCCTGGGCGCTCGACGCGCGTTTCGAGCGCTCGCGGGACGTGCCCCTCTGTGCCGTCGACTCCAGGACGCTCAACCTCGGCGGGGGCGGTGGCAGTGGCGGTGGCGGTGGGGAGGGCGCAGGGAGCAGCGGCGCCAGCAGTTCGTATTCGCTCTATCGGGTGTGGCTGGCGGCGCTGAGCGTGCACTGTGGGTGGGCCGTGGAGGTCGAGGTGCTGCGGATCCCGAGCACGAGGAACTGGGCCATCGTCGGTGGGTGCTCGCTTGCGGGTAGCGGATCGGCTACCTGTTTTCCTTCTCTCTCCTCCATAGGCTGAGCTTTGAGCATAGGTCGGAAACGCGTAGGCTCGTCCGAGTTGGCGAGCCGTAATGTTGAAGAACTAATCGAGGGTATACGCAAACGGGGGCCGTTCAAGACCCGTCGCCCCGAGGGAAAAGCCGGGGATCATTGATACTGGGAACTTTGACATTATTCAAACAACTATATATTATCATATGTAGATGCAGGTATCAGTTCGTGCAGAGATACATAATAATTGACGTCAACGGTTATACTGATATGGCCGACAATGCCGTCCCTACTCGCTCTCCGACGACTGCAGTCAGAACTCAAAGCCTTCTGTACGGAAATAGTCCAGATTGGGGCTCTCGAGCGTGAGATCTGCAAGGTCCTTGCGATCCTAGGTACAAAGCACACATCAATACTGCGCGTCAGATATAGAAGCGAGAGAAACCAACCAAGGCAAGAAAAGCTCGGCGGAGCGTCTGCAGCAGTTGCTTGCTCTTCTCCCCGGTTGTCTCTTGCATGGACAACGCACTCAAAAGATGTTCCGCGGCCTCTTTGTGCGCGCCAATATTCAGACCTACGCGAGAGGCAAAAGCGTCAGCATATACAGCCACTGCATCAAAGTCTGGAATTGACGGTGGATAAATTGCCACTTACAAGCAACGCCGACGTTGTAAATCGCACGGGTGTAGGTGGGCCGCAACATCAGCGCTTCGCGGTAGGCACCCAGCGACTCCTCGGGCTTGTTCCCATTTGAAAGTGATGAGCCGAGGCGGTTCCATAACAGATAGTCCTACAGGTCGGCGTGCATACAATCAGTATTCTCGTTCGCTAGCCAATAGGACGAAAATATACCGTCGGGCGGACGCTCAGAGCTGCCTCGAAGCAATCTTTGGCGCGGTCATACGCAGAATTGTTGTAAAACAGAACACCGAGGGCCAATTGGACGTCGGGGTCGATCACTCCTTGTGCGTGCTGCGCGCGTGCCACATTCAGTAACGCTTCAGTGACAACGTCATGCGAATGCCACGAAGACCGGGTGGTGGCCTCTTGTGCCTCGGGCGGAATCTGCGCGTCGGGGAAGCGCGCGCGCAACCAGTGCAGCAGCATTGTATGAGAAGCGCGATCGAATGATTCGTTCGTGTAGGAGATTGCCAGAGACTGTTACCGAGCCCCATCAGTCAACTGGGTACGAGGGTACTATCGATAACTCACGAGCATCCCTGCGCCTCTGGCACCGGCTCCTTCAGCCAGACGTACGCCTTCGGTTAATGCTTTCATTCCCGACTCCTCACGCTCATCCATGTTGCGCGTTTCGCCCAGGAGGATCCACGCCTCGTAGCCACCCTCGCCGAGCTCGCCTTTCTGGATGGCCGCCTCGAGAAGCAGCGCGACATCGGAAAGTGACGCGTTTTGCTCGAGCATCTGCTTAGCCAGGGCTAGTGGTGACTGGGTGGAAGACGATGGGTCGAGGTATTTGTTATTTTCCTCTATACCTAGTGAGCATGGCGGGAACGGAAGGTTGAGGGCAGGGTGCACGAACCAAAGACATAAGGATCGAGGACGGGTAACCCTTCATGGTCAAATGTCAGATTGTGTGAGAACGTATCGTCAATCTGCGCGGCGCCTTGTTCCCAAGCATGCTGCATGGCGGCCGAATAATCCCAATCGCCGTCCTCACGCTGTGCATTCATAAGTTGATTAAACTCTGCTTCCCACTTGGCAATCTCCTCGGGGCCAGGGGGCATATCAGAATTCTGCAGCTGCTCCCAGACGCTGGAAAAACCAATACGTTAGATTCGCTACACAGTCGACGGGTTTGGAGCTACGAACCTTTTAAACTCCACCTGACGAATGGCATCCTCTGGGGTGACGACGGCAACGTCGTCCAGTTTTGCCTCACCGAGGTCTTTCTCCAGCTCTTCCACTGGGTCTACCGTTCCTGAAGTCTGGTCCTCGACCTTGGCAGATCCGGTCTCAAGCGAAGATGCAACTTGAGCAAACGCCGCATCGAAATCAGTCTCCTTGAATTTCCCTTTGCCTTTAATATCGAGAATTGGCGATTGTAAATCAAAGCCTTGAAGATAGTTTTGGGGCATCATATTGAGACCGAAGCGGTTTGCCATTGTCCCGAAGACATTTCCTGCCAAATACGAACTTTGTGTTGCTTGTGTCTGCGTGAGATCTTATATTCATATTACGTTTTGCGCGAAACGTACCATTCGCTGGCGTTACACTCTGCTGGACTGCACGACCAGAGGAGAAAGTCCCCAGATTGAACTCGCTTGCCCAGGCGGCTGGTGGGAGAGAACTCTGAGGTAGGCTTGTAGCACGCTGGATCTCTGCCCACGCATCATTGAGGCTTGGTGTCGCGCCGCGGTTGGCCGCAATGAGTGGAAGCTGGCGAGACGCCAGGTCCTGTATCGGCGCTATTTGTGTAGGAGAGAAAGACGGCCCGGGAGTTGCGGCATTCTGCGCGTTGAAGAATTGGCGAGCCATCGCCATGTCACGCTCAGCGACAGCATTGCTGGCAGTCGAGGGTAAATGGTGCAGCTGGGAGGGTACTGTTCTAAGTAGAGGGGCCGTGACAAAGGATACGATTCGCTCACTCTTGATGATGATGGGCCAGCAATCCTGTCCTGAAAGAGGCAGTGATGAACACCAGGAGGCACTTACGGAAGCGAGGAGACTGACCTGTTGCAAACTGCGATCGCCGTCTGTGTGCTTGAGCACTTGTGAGAGGGGATTGACTTGGACTGCGCATTCTGCGCCTGACATGAGACCTGCGAGAGACATTGCTGTGGTTGCGTACGTACGACGCTGAAGGAGAGAACGAGAACAGTCTTATGAGCCACAAGCCCACACCCATGACCCGCACGTGATTGGACGGCTCTCGACAACTCCGAATCCCGAGACCCGAGACAGTTTTGTTCTTCCCTTCCAATACTCCGATGCTGCGCGCCCGCTCGCTTGTGACTTCGCACAGATTCGTTGCGCGTGCCTATGCAACTGCTGCCTCTCCGCATGCCCTCGTTTTTCTGGAACATAGAAATGGTGCCATAGAGTCGGCCTCACTCTCGGCCTTGACAGCAGCACAACAACTCGGCGGGTCAGTCACCGGTCTAATTGTAGGCGGCCCTGATCAAGTACCGACGGTCCTCGAGAGAGCCAAGAAGTATATTCACTTCGCTGAACCTACCTTCCGCTATCTTAATCTCTATTTCTCTGTCAGGTTGAAAGGTCTCTCGTCAATCCTCCATTCATCCTCTCCACAGTATTCTTCTCTAGTGCCAGAGGTTGTCTCCCCACTCCTCGAAAAGCTACTAGCCGCTGGTTTGCCATATACTCATGTCGTCTCCGCCCATTCCTCCTCTGCCAAATCTCTTCTCCCCCGCATCGCTGCAAAGCTCGACGTTCCTGCCGTCTCTGACATAATCTCTGTCGATCATGACCCCTCTTCAAACAGTACCACATTTTCACGACCGATATACGCCGGAAATGCCATTGCGACTGTCCGCGCACCCTCTTCCGTACCCTTCAAATTCTTTACTGTGCGCTCCACAGCATTCTCAGCTGCACCCTCGGATGATGGCACATCCGTTGCGCTCGAGGAACTTAACCCCGTTGAGGCTACCGATACACCAACACAACACGTCAAGACAGAGTTCACTCAGTCTGACCGTCCGGAGCTCGGTGTCGCTACTCGAGTGGTATCTGGTGGGCGTGCGCTGAAAAACGCAGAGACATTCAAGGCAACGCTCGATCCTCTCGCTGATGCTTTGGGCGCAGCTGTTGGCGCATCACGGGCGGCAGTCGATGCGGGCTATGCAGACAACTCGTTACAGGTTGGGCAGACGGGCAAAGTGGTTGCTCCCGAGCTCTACATTGCAGTCGGCATCTCTGGTGCAATACAACACCTAGCAGGTATGAAAGACTCCAAGCTTATCGTGGCGATAAACAAGGTGGATCCTTCTTTCTACTGAATCTTTGTCGATGTGTTGACGATGCGTTTGAAGGACCCGGATGCTCCGATATTCCAGGTAGCAGACGTCGGACTGGTAGCAGACCTTTTTGAAGCAGTTCCAGAGTTAGTAGAGAAGCTCAAGCAGTAATTACTCTGCAACATAACTTAGTCTTTTTCCGCCTTTAACGGGCCAAGGACATGGACTAAACACGACGATCTTTGTTGCTGGCACCCTTCTACAGGCTCACAGGATCTGAGTGCTCTGAGGATCGAATCATGCGTACGACATATGAAGCTACCGGATTGCTTCCTACCTTGAATTGATCCGCCGGGCTGACGGAATTTCTCCCCCTTGAAACAGGTTTTGTGATAGATGCGACATGTTTTTTGCTCCATCTCTGCTGGGCCCACATTTTCTCCGCTTGCTTTCGAGATGTCACAGCACCTGCAATCGTTGCCCTGTCGACAAATCCCATGTCAATGAGCCAGCTGACGATTGCGTGCGCGGTTTCGTGCTTCGAACTGTGTTCAAAGTCAAAGCCGACTCAAGAGAAGCTCCCCACGTGATCATGCCGCCCCACCTCGGATTTCATTTCTCCGAGAGCGACGCCACGCATACACCACAAGATGCTTCGTTCCACCATCACCACTGGGTCTTATATTCTCGAAAAGTATTCTAGGTCATATCCGTCATGTGTTCCTTCACAGACTCAGTCTCAAGATCTAAATCTAACTGCTGGGCAGCCGGAATGGCAACACTTCGCCAATCCCGTCATGACTCTTACGCTTGATGTGAAGAAGTCCATGGATAACAGCTTTGAGTCTGTTCGTTTGCGCATATTATGGAGCATGGACATGGGTCACGACGGGATGCAGCGGGAAATAACGATGGTGAGAACGGAAATCGCTGCATATATGCGCGCTTTCGACCCGAGGAGCATCTTCAGGAAGACCTCGATCTGTTGGCCTTTTCTGGTCTCGACCCTCAAGTTCACTCTATGCAGGGTCCGCCTCTCAAGGCTGTCTATCGAGGACCAGTCATCGGAATCCGCTACCAATACCCACTCACTGTGCCAGCCACTTCACCGACGGTAAGCATGACAGCAATCAACTTGATTTCCCGTGTTGACGAATCCAATGTTCGGCCAGTCATACCGCCGCTTTCAGGTCAACTTTGCTTGCGCGTCGGATGCTGTTCAATTCATTGAGGCCATCCGGCCAGTGTGCCCTTGTAAGGAGCACGCCGGTCCACCTCCTCCACAGATCTCCACCATCCAAACCCCTACGCCAATGTCCACGTCGATCCAGGCACCGTCTTCAGGCGCTCCGCTTGTCCGTTCTCATACCAGTGTTTCGCACCAGCCTTCGATGCCCCCTCCGTCCGCAGAAGCCACTCGTACGATGGGACCTGCGATCCCGCTCCATTACCAGAGCAGCCAGGAAGAGCCCTCCCAGAAAAAGCCGCATTTCCTTCCGCCTTCGAGCTCGGAATTTTCTATTGTGCCATCATCCGATCCCGCACCACTGCTGCCGTCTTCGGCTTCAGGGTTCGACAGGTTATCTCAACCCTCGTCCACGGTGCCAGAGACGCACTCCAGCCAATTCACTACCCAGAGTGGGGGCTGTGGCGGCACGAGTTCCCTACCTGCATCGTCTCAGTCTACATTATCTTCTGGAATTACGCTCACGCAGCCCTCACACGCGCTAGAGAAGACGCGGGATGCATTTTTAGAATCACTGCGGGACACACCAGAGCTGTACAGTCTGACGCGGGCAGAACTAGAGAACTTGGTCAGCGTCGTCGTACGAGAACCGGGGTTCCCGAGACTGGTGCGTGGACGCCTTACCGTCCAGTATTTTTCTTCAGGCTAAAGATTGGACTGTGTTGGGTCTGAATGACCGATGGTGTTCTGTCAGCTGGAAGCACTGGACTCGATGTGGGTGATCCGCGGATTTCTAGGGCGGTGAATGAGAAGAGGATCGTGACCACTGAGCACCCCTATTGATAGCTTCCAATACCAATAAGCCATCGAATTATGTTCAGAGGCGCCCGGTGTGCGCATAGAATGTGTGGTTTCACCACCATGAATCGAGGCTAAGCTGCCTACACAACTGGTGAATGCTGACCTTTTGTTTCTTCCCATATGCAACAGTGAAACCCAGCATGAGAGAAACATTGACGCAGTGGTGAATATTCGAAGACAATTGTTCCTCCCTTCTGACCAGGCCAAAGGTCAGGAATGACAAGGCTATGGCGATTGCCTCACCTTTCATTTGATAGTGGCCTTGGTAGATGAATGTGGTCTGAACTCAGTACTGGTAGGTGCTTGCACATCTGGTGCACACACTTATAACTCTTCAAGCTTGCCACTACACTATTGCAGCCATGCAGAAAGTCTGCAGTACTGCCAGTCGGTCGAGTCGGAGCCATTAGCACTCACAGACCGGCTGAGTGACCGCGGTCGAAGACGCAGGAAAGACGCTTTCTTGAACTTTGATGTCTTGGATGGCATATTTCGATGACTTTGTTGTTGTGATTGTAGGCGTTGGAACGGCTGAGCGAGGAGGATGCCTCGTGGGACGACGCACAGGTTTGGGGTCGGTGGCGCCTGGGAAGGTGAACGTGACCACGAGCGCTGCTATCGTTCCTCGATTCTGCTGCTGCTGCCTCCACTACTGCAGAGGCAGCTGCCAGATGCCAGATGCCCGAGAAATCGCAGGCACATCGGCAGGGAACCTCCTCCCTTCCCGTTGCGGTACGGAGACGGCGTGACGCTGCGCACAAGCTTTGTAACGTCGACGAGAGCATCCTATGTTGGCATTTCGCTGCAAGCCCTTTATGTCCCCGTCGTTTGTGCGTCTGACGTTCGCGACGCGTGCGTTATGCGTTGCGTTCCTACCCACATATCATTCTCAAACGGATTCTGGTATATTCAGTTGTCGATCTCGCCAAATCTTGACTCGGATGCGTGACCGCCAACTGAAGGGGCATTCCCCTCTACGACCTCATAGAAGATAACAGCGACGTCGTGCCGACTTTATTCCTCTCTTCACAATGGGCAACAGCTATCGAATGGTACGGCCAACGGTCGACGGAGAGGTGTGTGCTGCGATTGTGCGAATGTGAATTGCAGAG
>WTXF01000407.1:0-20389 GCA_022496215.1 Russula brevipes | reverse complement strand
CCAAGCGGAGTATTTCCCGCTTACTGTACGATTACTATATGAGACGCCAGCAACACTTTGGCCTAGCTTGTAGGGCCTCTGCTGGTATATAAACGTGTAAAGTAGAGTAGAGCCTTAAGTCAAGTGTCTTGTACGACTCTTGAATCATATTCTCTTCCTCTTCAGACTTCTGGGAAGTGCTGCATGAGCAACGGCCTCGGGTGACTAGCAGAAACCTCCAGGAGCCTTCCTTGTATACAGAGCAGCTGTACTGACTCTACCAAAGCGAGCCACGCTTTCACAATTACGAGCAATACCTCAAAGGCACATACTTGTTGCAGTATACAGATATCATCACAGGCTCTTACCACGCTCCACGAGAACGAGCTCAACTCTTGCAGATAGTAACCCTCTAGGAGGAGGAGACTCAGTCACACTGGCGTGTATTGGCATACGGCGGAAAGGCCGGTGACATACGGGTACAGATGGGTCCAACAAATGTGACCATGGGTGACTGTGTAGTATCTGTGGAGTAACTTAGTCACCTTGATCCTCACGGATACTACCCATGTAGTATCCGTGGAGTAACTCAGTTACCTTGATGCCTCACGGATACTACACGTAGTATCCGTGGAGTAATCAGTCACCTTGATGCCTCAGGATACTACCTGCGTAGTATCTGTGGAGTACTCAGTCACCTTGATGCCTCACAGATACTACCATGTAGTATCCATGGAGTAATCAGTCACCTTGATGCCTCACGGATACTACCATAGTATCCGTGGAGTAACTCAGTCACCTTAACGCCTCGGATACTACCGCGTAGTATCCATGGAGTAACTCAGTTACCTTGATGCCTTACAGATACTACCACGTAGTATCTGTGGAGTAACTCAGTCACCTTGATGCCTCACAGATACTACCACGTAGTATCTGTGGAGTAACTCAGTCACCTTGATGCCTCACGGATGCTACCATGTAGTATCCGTGGAGTAACTCAGTCACCTTGATGCCTCACGGATACTACCCACATAGTATCCATGGAGTAACTCAGTCACCTTGACGCCTCATGGATACTACCACATAGTATCCGTGGAGTAACTCAGTCACCTTGACGCCTCACGGATACTACCATGTAGTATCCGTGGAGTAACTTAGTCACCTTGATGCCTCACGGATACTACCATGTAGTATCCGTGGAGTAACTCAGTTACCTTGATGCCTCACAGATACTACTGCGTAGTATCCGTGGAGTAACTCAGTTACCTTGATACCTCACAGATACTACCATGTAGTATCTGTGGAGTAACTCAGTCACCTTGATGCCTCATGGATACTACTAGTGTTGCCGAAACTCGGCTAGCCACGAGCCGACTTGCCGAGCCGCGGCTCATGCCAAAGTCGGCTCGGCTAGCCGGCTTCAGCCACATTTTTTACCTAGTTTACATTCACTTTCAGAAAAACATTCATTTGCTACTTTAATGACTATCTACAGGTACACAAGTAGGAATAAAGGTACATTAAATACCCCCCGTGCATTTGCGAGCGTGAGGGGCAGGTGTTGGCGGGCGTGTGGCGGCCGGCGTCGTCGCATATACCCTGTACGCGTTTGCAAGCGCGAGGGTTGTCGGTTCGCGGTGTGCGTTGTTGTATACACCCCCCACGCATTTGCAAGCGCGAGGGGGTGTCGGCGGCGTGGCGGCCGGGCATCGTTGTATGTTCCCCCCCACACGTTTGCAAGTGCGAGGGGTCGGAGTCGCGTGGTGGTGGACATTGTCGTATACCCCCACGCATTTGCGAGCCGAGGGGGTGTGTAACACCCGGTGGGTGCTGAGAGATAGATGATAGAGTTAGAGACGAGTTCACCAAGAGCTTCACACAACACAGAACTAGCCCAATCGGGGTCGTGTTGCAAAGCTTCGTAGGTAAAAAGTAGTCTACCGTACAGGAGGGCAAATGCGTGCCCTTTTATCTACAGTTACTTAGGTAGTCTGTAAGTACGAGTCCATAGACTTAATACTATTATATTCATCCCTTTCTAGGGTGCGTTTATTGTTCTCGTGGTCCCTCGGACCACTTCTATTATCAAGTACTTTCATTCTTATTCTTAGGGTAAGACGGGGCGCGAGCCCAAGTCTCGCGTTGCGTGCTCAATCACAAGGCTCGACAACGCGTTCGTGTTCCGAACACGTTTCGGCCTTGTTCTTCATCCCGCGGTCTCCGTGGGTGCCTTGGCTTCTTGTTCAGTTGTTTTTCATCGAGCGAGGTGGAGTTAGTCAGGATTCTATTGTTCGCGCCTGTGTTTGAGGTAGGGTACTCGTGTAGGTGCTCGAGTATCGGTACGCGCATGCGCAGCGTGATCACGTGTTCTGATTTCGTAAGACGCTACTCTAACCAGCGGCCTTACATCCTCCCCCTCAAGAGAAGTCAACGGGGATTGTATTCATGCAATTCCCACACGAGTTCTCGTGCGGTGCCACAATCACTACTTTCGGTACATTCTTTATCGTACGTGTAATAAGTGCGCTATTCAAAAGCGCGAGTAGAGATCAAATAAAACAGTTCTCGAGAAGTAAATGCCGAGCCAACATCAGTAGATGGTAGGCCCCATGGCCTCGCTGTCTCTACTACGTCGCATAGGCCGTCGTCGGCAATCTCTATATCACTTCTTCGACGGTGTCAAAATAGCTGTCTGTGTATTGCCGGCATGTGATGGGCCTTCCTTGGCGTGGTCTTCGGGGTTCTGTGTCGCGTGCGGTGCTCTGCCCGTGTCTTTGCGGTTGCGGGGTTGTAATTCCCCATAGATTCGGGATGGACGTCAGTAATAACCCACTTGGGGTCGTTATCGATGATTGCGTGTGCCGCGTCTCTGGCGCGCGTTAAGTTTGCCGCGTATTTGCTGTGGGGTCGTTTTCGAGCTCCATAGCGATATAGGCCATCGCCCAGGGTCGCCACGTTTCCGCTTCCTCCGCGGTCACGCCGATTGTTGCTGCGTAGCGGGCGAATGTCTGTGGGGTAATCGTGGCGAGTTTCCCGAATGTGGTTTCATCATAACGCGTGTCGCTTCTTGTCGGCGCGATAGTGCTGTTCAACTGTGCAATCGTTCGGGTATATCCTTCGGGTTCGCAGAGCAACGCTGCGGCTGCCCGTAGGAACGGTTCTCGGATTTGTCCTCGGACCGCAAAGCGTTTCGGGGTGAGTGGTACGAGGGCAATAATGGCTTTCACGCCTTCGATGTGCGCGTCTTGGTATTCGTCTTCGAAACGGGGAATACCGCAGTATATGAATGATCGTCCTCTCTCTGTGGCATCCTCGTGCATTTGTTTGAGCCACGACCTCCAGGTGTTAACGGGTTTGCTTGGAGGAGGCTCGAATCGTTTCGTGTTTTCTCGTTTTATTTCCGCCCACCGCTCGAGTGCGTGGTTGTGGAATTCGCATCGTATTTCCGGCGGGGTAAAACGTACTCGGTCGATAAAACTAGTTGCGCGGCCCGCTTTGCTCGGATCCCTCAGGAGGCTCTCCAGTTCCGCTTCCGTGGTGGGGTCTCCAGATGTGGAGATCAGCGAGCCATTCCTCCCCCCAAGACCACGTTACGCGTGTTCAGAGAAGTACGTTGTGCGCGAGCGATCACCGCATCTCGGGTAAGGAAAAACTCCCGGCGTACGAGGGTGGTGGACCAGGACGGTTGGCCCCAAACCATCGGCCAGATGCGAATACGTAGAGTTCGTGAGCGGTGAAGTCGATGTCGCCATCAGCGGTGAGGGGTGCGGAGTCGTCTGCGGCCCAAAGTTGGACGCCAGGCTGTTGGACGATGACTGGCAAAAGGGCGTGGAAGCCGACTGATCGTAAGAAGGGTGATGGCGGGAACATGGATGGTTGGATGGGGTCACCCATTCTGGTGGGCAACGGTCCCGCCACGCGAGAGAGAAGGCTCGCTCGTGGCAGGGATGATTCTGTGGGTCGGTCAATATCCATGGCAGATGCCGGCCTCGATGGGCTGTGTGGAGGCGAATCAAGGTGGCGGGCTCATTTGTGTCGGCGAGGTGTGCTACCTCGGGCGTCCAGCTCGGTCTCGAGCCAGCCAATGGTCTCTCGAGCCTCCGCCAGGTCACTGCGCAGATCGCTAATGTCGTCGTAGGCGGTTCGGCGGCTTTCCAATATGCCATCAAATTCAATTTGTAGGGAGCCCAGCGTGGAGCGCGCATCGCAAGGGCTGCACGCAAGTCCGCATTTTCTGCATCTGGGCGTTCGCGGATTTCTGTTTCTCGTTGTAATTCGGCTTCTGCGAGAGAGGGGTCGGAAGCAGCCAAGTCATGTGCGAGATGGGAGGTCCAACGTCGGCAGGTATCGCATTTTGGGCTTTCGTGGGCTATGGTCCGCAGCCTGACATTGTAGAGCCAGGGCGCGGACACCGGAGGATGCATTGCTGAAGTGGTGGCTTGTCGTGCGCTTCTCAATATGCAAGGGAAAAGAGTGTGGGGTGGGATAGGATGTCCTGCACAGCGGGGTATAAGATGGGGCATCCTATCGTTGAAGTGGTGATCGTCTCAGGCAAGGGTATTGTGGCGATCCGGGCCCGAGTCTTCCGGGTCCCGGTCAAGTGGCTCCTGGAGGAGCGTCTCAAAGCTTCAGTGCGGTCGATCCACCTTTGCGAGGCAGATCACGGGGTGTTTCACCCCCAGTAATGAAAGATAATTGTCTAAAGCTTGAAGCTCGTCGCAGGCTGTCTGTGGCTCCCAAGTGGTGTCACCCAGGTTCCATCGGACCTGGAACATAAGGCCATCGTCACCCCATTGGTGGGCAACGATTTCATCGACTAGCCACTCCTGGTCGTCTGGGGTGCCGAAATCGTACAGTGGTGTGCCTCCCGATGCGGGAACAACCATCATCATTCGCGTGATAAGGTCGAAGTTTACTCCGATGGAACCGGTCATGCAGGTGTCTTGCCCGTAATTGTGCCGGTAGTTCCACCTGATAGGACGATGTATTCGGGAGGCGTTGGTTATTCTGAATGGGCCGATGTATTTCGGCAGGAGTTTGGACGCTCGTCCTTTCGGTAGTGAGAGGTCGGCAGTGGAGACATATACCAGGTCTCCGTTCTGAAATTCATCGTCGTCGCGTCTGCGACGGTTGGCATAGTGTGTTTGGCGGACACGACTCTCAATGATGGCATCGTGTGCGTCCGCAAGGTTCTGTAATGCACGTTGGACGAAATGCCTGACCCCTGGTGCGCTGCTCGGTCGGGCGTCACTCCTGGGTTCACATTGGGCATGTATCCATAATTCAATTCGAAGGGGGCGAACCCTGATGAGGCACTAATGGCGGAATTCAAAGCGAACTCGACCATCGGAATCTTGGACACCCAATCTCGCTGATCCGGTTGAACCATCGCTCGCAAGATCTGCGCGACTGAACGTATCATGCGTTCCGACGCGCCGTCTGTCTGAGGATGGAACGATGTTGACATCAGTAGCTTCTGTTCCCAGTAACTTGTGTGTTTCTTTCCAGAATTTGGAAGTAAATTTTCGAGTCTCTGTCAGATACTATCGTTGTAGCCAGGCCATGCAAGCGTACGATCTCCCGGATGTAAAGCCAAGCCAGTTCGCTGGCCGTTGTGGTTGTTCGGATCGGTATCAGGTGCACCATCGATGTAAGGCGGCACAAGACCACCCAGAGATAGTCGGAGCCGTCTGATTCGGGGAAGGGGCCAACAAAGTCCATCGCGATCGATCCCCATGGTCGCGTGGGGACTGGAAGGCTATGCAATAGGCCAGGCACCTTCTGATTGCTTGTTTTCGTGGTCTGGCAGATGGGACACGTCTTGCAGTATTGTTCGACGTCCTGGCCAATTCTGGGCCACCAATAGTATCTCTCACATACTCGGCAGTTTTTTGTGGGCCAAAGTGCCCCAGAACTGTGAGCTTGTGCAATAATTATCTCGTGTAGCGGCTTTCTGGTGTAAGCCTGCCGGGATGCATAACACGCTTCTCCTGCGCGATTCTCGTGTACAGGAGGTTGTCCGCCATTTAAAAGTTAGCATGGTGCTCAATTTGCTGAGTACTTTAGCGCATATGGGTCTGAGTATATCCACTCCGGATCGCGTCCAGGATGATCGGTCACCTTCGATGCGGGGGCGTAGATCAACTTTCTGCCCCAGTGATTCGCTCACGGTGGGGTTGAGATGCTCTCCCGATTTCTGATGCACTGGGCAGTTTCCTTGTGAGCCACCAATTCTGCGCGTCCTGCTGTCGCGCTTCGACGCCTTCAATTACCGATGTTTTGGTGCAAATGTTACGAGTTCATCTGCCTTCGGGGGCGCGCCGAAGTCGTTGCGGACGCGCGAGTCAGACTCTTCTCGCATAACGCGGGATTCTTCAAACCTGTCCCATGGGAGGTCTTCCCCGTGGGGTCCAGTCGTGCATCGCGTTGACGTAGTGGGATATTCATGTCCTTCGTCCCAGACGTCGTTTTCGTAGTACCGGGATAGTGCATCAGCCACTAAATTCGTTTCGCCCTTGACATACATGATGTTGATGTCGAAGCGCGCCAGGAATTCCATCCAGCGCGCCTGTCTGTTATTCAAGCGTCTCTGCGTTTTGAAAAATTCGAGGGATTTGTGGTCGGTGACCACAGTAACTTTTCGTCCGAGAAGCTTGTCCTCCCATTTGAGCAAAGCTTCGAGGATAGCAATCGTTTCCATTTCGAAGACTCATAGTTCATCTGAGCAGAAGTGAATTTTTTAGACATAAGCCAGCGGGCGGCAAGTTTGCCAGGTCTCCCCTTGGCCGTACATTGCGCCTATTCCCGACATCGAAGCGTCGCATATGACCCAAATCGGATCAGTAAGTCTCGGGTCGATGGGTTTCAAAATCGGTGACTTGCAAGCGATCACTTTGATGTAGTTGAAGCATGCATCGTGCAGGGGTTTCCACAAGAACGGCTGTCCACCCTGCATATCGAAGATAATGGTCCAGTATATGCGGTTACATCGGGCATGAAATGAGCTAGGTACTGAACCAAGCCCAAAAATCGCTGAACGTCCTTGAGATTCCTCGGGACGCGCCAGCCACGCACGCGTGCCATTTTGTCGAGGTCAGCGTGCAAGCCGCGTCGTCTATCAGGTGTCCGAGGCAGTCCATGCTTTCAGAATATAAATCACATTTGGCTTTTTCAATGTAAAAAAGGTTCTCGCGCAATTTCTGGAATACATATTCCAAGTGTCGCTCGTGCTCTTCCGGCGTATCACTGAATATAAAGATATCATCGAGATATACATGGAGGAATATTCCTATTGCTTCTCGAAAGACATGTGTCACTAATCGCTGGAAGGTAGCGGGCGCATTGCAATCGCCTTGTTGCATAACCTCGCTGAGGTACGTCCCGAATACAGTTGTGAACGCAGTTTTCGCCACGTCGTCTGGCTCAATGCGCACCTGTTCGTATGCATTGGATAAGTCGATTTTGGACCGGTATCTCGCTCTTGCGACATCCATTCTAATCTGGTCTTGGTCAGGGAGAGGTGTGACGTCTTTGACAGTGTTATTGTTGCGCTGTCTGCAGTCGACAACTGTCCTCAGTTTTCCTGTTTTCTTCGGTATGCATAGTAAGGGTGCGGCCTGTGGAACTGCTTTGGGTGTCCACCAGCCCGCTTTCGTGTATTGCTGCAGCTTTTCCAGAGCTGCGGCTTCATCGCTTCCGGGCAGCCGGTAGGTGATAATAATATCGTTTACTCGCGTCAATCAGAGGATTCTGTGGTTAATTTCTCTCAAAGGCGGGGGTTTCGTCGGGGCACCATTCATGATGTCCGTGTATTTTGCAAACCATCGCTCCCGGCGTATCTCTGCGTCGGGAATCTCGTCACGCGTTTTCTCGCTTTTAGGTATGATTGTAGTGCTGCCCATGAATTGGGCGTGATGTTCCTCCCCCTCTTGAGGTGAATTCGGTCTGCCTGAGCCGCGGGTTGCTTTTACTGTTGAGGGGCCCGCAGACTCTGGTGGGAGTCAGAGCGCCGCTGGCGGCGCCCTTATACCCTTCGGGGCTCTGGGCACCGTGCGCGATCGTCGTTTGGCTATCAGCAGGTCTTCTTGGCCTATAGTTAGTGGCTGTAGGGCCTGGCCTCGGACAGTCAATCGGTTTTCATCAAAATCAAGCACGAACTTGTGCTTTCGCATGAATGGGATGCCGACGATCATATCGTATCGATCGACGTTGACAACGTCCATATAGGCGTTGTCATCTCTGATGGTTCCGAGTTTGATTCGCGATACCGCGCCGAAATTGATCACTGATCGGCTTCCTACGGTTCCGAGTTGGAGTCTAACTGGGTTCTCGAGCTGCATTATTCGTAGCTTCGCTACTCGGGCAAAGTCGGGCGTAATCGAAACTGTTGTGCATCCTGTGTCGAGCAGTGCGTATGCGTCAAGGCCGTTGACCCTAACGTGTACTGCCATGCAGTGGCGGTCCTCGCTACTAGGGTTGGGCCGTTTCCCAGTTGATTCTGTGTGATTGTGCGCTGTACGAAATTCGCGCTCACGCACCGTGTCAATCTGGTCTTGTACTACTGCGCAACGCGCGTGTCCATCTGATCTGTTGGGCTCAGCCTGAGCCCATTTTTCGAATCTGCTTCGGTTAGAGGTTCACGATGTACCTCCTCAGCTGTTTTGTGGGGGCGCGGGAGCTCTCGTATCGGGTAGCCGAGCTTTCAGTTTATCGTATTGCTCTTTCCAGAGTTCGGCTTCCCCTCCATAGAGGGAGGCGGAGAGCTGCGCGTACTCGAGCTCGTCCTGGAGCCCCTCGACTTGCATGATTACATTGTCGCGGATCCATTGCGACGTTTCGAGTCGTATCGTTAGATCCTGGTTACGACGCTTCAGGGCGCCAACTCTAGACTCTAGGCTAAATCCGGCCGCATGCCCTGCGTCGTCTGGTTGCTTTCCTAGGGCTGTATTCAACTCCTCTTGGAGCTCTTTGTTACGCCTATGTGCTTCATTGCGACTTCTCTTGGACGCTTCGAGCTCAAGTGATAGTTTCTGAGTGTCAAGCGTTAGCGCGTCAATTTTAGCCCCAAGGGTCGCCCTGGCGTTCTGTTCAGGACCAGCCGGGTGGTCTTCTAATGCTAGAGTCCATCCAAGGTTGATGAGCTCCTGCTCGTACCTGTCGCGGTTTCTCCACGCGTGGATCCTGATTTGTGGGCATGAGTTTCTGCGACTAGGCTGTGCGCCTTGTATTCAGTGCACACTACACAGTTGCGGATGTGAGTGATTCCGAAGCGGGGCCTGAATTCCCATTGGTCATATGGAATCCAATGCGATTTCTGGTAGCGTTCTTGTATCACGTCTCGGCGTGCTTCCCAGGTTGGATCCCCCAGATAGGGAGGTTCTTCCTCGGTATCAGAATCGTCCACTTCCATTTCCTCCAACGGGGGAGGCGGGGTCTCGTCGTCGGACTCGCTCTCCAGCGGCGGAGGGGGCGTCTCTGTAGTGTGCGCGATGTCGACCATGAAGCGCATGTACTCGGTGTCGTCTTCGTCTGACGGCAATATATAACCGTCGTATTCATCGACGTACGAGTTCTCCTCTCGTAAGTCTTCGTCGTATTGGTCACCATCGGGCCCGTCCTCTTCTTCAGGCGGGGCTTCCGGTCGATTCTCAGAATCAGATTCGTCGCTGTCCAATCTGCTGGCTCTCGTGGTGGTTCGTTTCCAGGCGCATCTCCACTTGATTTGTGGCGTCTGCGTCCGATAGGTCGTCCACTACCTGGGCCACGAACAGCTGACGTCTTTCGGGTTTCTTGTACTGGGGGCATTTAGGGTCGTTCGCGAAGTGCCCAACTTTTCCGCACTTGAAGCAACTCAACTTTGATGCGTCTGCTTTCCCTGTCGAAGTCTTCGCTTCTCGATCGTCTCTGCGCTCTTGCCGAGGGGAATTCTGGGTCGGGCGCTGCCTTCCTTCACGGTCGGTCGGCTCTCTCTGCAGGCGAAAGGGTCTGGGACGCGATTGTTGCCCCGAACGCTCTACTCGAGTCTCCGGGCGTCGCACATTACTCGCTGAGTTGTAATCCCTTTCGCCGATGCGTCCTGGTTTTAGAGTTACCAAGATTTTCTCGTAGCGACGTGCTTTCTGTATGATCTCGTCTATCGAGCTATGTTCGGCGGAAATGCCTTCGTATAATGCAGATGATTCCGGTACTCCGTCGGTAGTCCGTTCAGGAGCCTTCGCTTGAACGAATACGCGTCAGGGTACTGAGCTAGCCTTCCAGCCCACAGCAGGAGGTCGCGGTAGAACGCGTGAATTCCATTTTCTCGGGAGAATCGGATTTGTGCGTATTTCTGAATTGCTTGTAAAGGTGTGGCCGTCGTAATAAAGGCTTGTTGTAGCCCTAAGACCACGGACTCAAACGTCCAATCGCGTACAATTCGTTGAGGGCGTTCGACCTCGTGGTTGAACCAGGTCTCTGCCTGACCTTTGAGGCAACTTCCTGTGACTAGGATTCTGTCTCCATCCCTGTCCTGGCCGGTCAATCGCTGGAGTTTGAAGTACCGCAATAAGCCTTGTACCCAGTTTTCGAAGCGATCGAATTCGTCTTCGCCTATGTAGGCTCGGCAATTTCGCTCGTATTCCTTTGATTTCTGGTAAGTCATCTGGCACTCCTAACAGCGAATCTCGGATATAGCTCCTCAGACCGTCATTCAATTTTGCCTCCAGTTCCGATTCTGGCATGCTCAGCGCGGACTCGTGCCATGCTACTGGCATGGTCGTCGTTCCCGAACTCATATTGTGGGCTCGGGCGCGTAATCTTGGTCCAGAATGCCTGCTGATTGGGGGCCGGCAGAGCTGAACATTCTCGGAGGTTCTGGCTGTCCTCGCCTCCTGTCATTATCGGGTCGTGAGCTCCTCGGGTAGGGTTGTCTTCCTGAGTTGGTGGGCGAGCTATCTTCGCTGTCCGAGGAGTCGCTTGGGCTCGGGGCTCTCTGTCTGGGCCCCTGTTCCTTCGTCTCTGTAAAACGCGTTCAGGAGGGATTCCGCGGTTAGGTTGATCATCCGCTGCGAGCTGCCGCGCTATTCTCCTGATTTCCCCTTCCTCTTTCTGGGGTGCTGGAGAAATCGGGGCCTTCCGCCTCCTCGATCCTTGCGGTTTGCGAGGTGTTGGGAGCACAGTAGTCACTGGTGCCTTGGTCCTTCTGACTGGGGAGACTAGGTTCAAGTCACAGTTCTCTGCTCCCGATTGGTTAGGAGACTGTGCTACAATTCGGAACCGGGCCTGCGCTCTCCGTCGCCGCGTGTAGTCCTCTGAGTCTTCGGAGGTTCTGCGTTCCGCAAATACTGCTTGTCTCGCTTGTTCACGCGGGGAGGGTCTTCCCTCTTTACCGGTCTAGGACTAGGTTCGTTGTTCATAAGACGACTTGCCCGAACCTGCATGTCTGCGATCGAGCTCGACATTTCCTCCAGTCGGCAGTGAGTGTCCATCACCCGGAAACGGATGCCACTCAGTTCTTCCTCTGTGTTCGTATAATCTCCTCTTATCTGGTCCGCAGTCGAGGACCAATATGCTAACATCTCGTTCATCAGTGTCCACTGTTTATCGCTTCACTATCGCTGCGATTATTGTCGTGATGGGAGGATTCGGTCGCGTCATCCCAAGTCGGAGAGTATTCCTGGGATGGCACGAATCGAGCACGTTCTTTCCCTTTGAGAGGCCTGCTCGAAGGTCCTTCTTCTGGGGACTCCGACCCTGCTGGAGCGGTCAGGAAAACTTGTTCATGTTCGTACGTTTGGACGCTAGCTCCATCCTCTTCGTCTTCTCCTATTGTCCCAAATCTTATGCTCGTTCCTCTTCCGGTGTTCTGACCGGGAGGGGATTCTACAAGGTTCGTCGGTTCTGTGTTATCGTCCTCTCTTCCAGTTATATTCGAGGGAACACTACTCAGAGTGCTGGGAAACGAGGGGCCCTGGGCGGTTACCACATTCTCGGCCAGCGATTCGCTAATTCGGCCTGTAGTGCCCTGGGTATCTTGGTTCGGGCCCGGATCGATCTGGGGGTCTCGGGAATGTTGAAGGTTGTGCGATCTCGCGCATTTGGTGCCGTCGTTCTGCACGCACGGCGCGCGCGGTTTTCGATGGGGGTCCTTCTGTAGTACTCATAGCTTCGTAGAAATAGTATTCACGACTTTCTACGTTGCTTCACAATAAAACCTCTGTGGAGAGTTCAAAAAAGTGTAACACCCGGTGGGTGCTGAGATATAGATGATAGAGTTAGAGACGAGTTCACCAAGAGCTTCACACAACACAGAACTAGCCCAATCGGGGTCGTGTTGCAAAGCTTCGTAGGTAAAAAGTAGTCTACCGTACAGGAGGGCAAATGCGTGCCCTTTTATCTACAGTTACTTAGGTAGTCTGTAAGTACGAGTCCATAGACTTAATACTATTATATTCATCCCTTTCTAGGGTGCGTTTATTGTTCTCGTGGTCCCTCAGACCACTTCTATTATCAAGTACTTTCATTCTTATTCTTAGGGTAAGACGGGGCGCGAGCCCAAGTCTCGCGTTGTGTGCTCAATCACAAGGCTCGACAACGCGTTCGTGTTCCGAACACGTTTCGGCCTTGTTCTTCATCCCCGCGGTCTCCGTGGGTGCCTTGGCTTCTTGTTCAGTTGTTTTTCATCGAGCGAGGTGGAGTTAGTCAGGATTCTATTGTTCGCGCCCGTGTTTGAGGTAGGGTACTCGTGTAGGTGCTCAAGTATCGGTACGCACGTCGCGTGCGTGATCACGTGCTCTGATTTCGTAAGACGCGCTACTCTTTAACCAGCAGCCTTACAGGGTGTCAGCGGGGTGGTGGCCGGGCATTGTCGTGTATTCCCCCCATGCCCCAGATCGAGATGACCAGACTGTGATTGAAATACAATGGGGAGAATGAGCCGGAGCGTGAGGATGCAGACGATAGGTTGGAGAGTGCGTCAGAGAAGAGCAAGCCTACCTGGCTAGCTGCAGGCGAGGATGGCGCAGGCATCTCTAGCGATTCCAGTTCGGCGTCCAAATCAAGCGTCGGTGGTGGGTCCACATCAGAAGATGGGAAGACGTTGCAGAACAGGTGTTCTGCCTGGCGCGTTCGTCGCCCACGCACCAAAGTCCTCGCCATTGCCGCCACCACCGCCGCCACTTGTAGGTGGACGAGCGGCGGGCATGGTCGAGGGGTCGGATCGGTGGGGGGACGGACGGCATGGGATCGTCTTCGCTTTTTCAGGGGGCCCGAGTGGTGGAGACGCGCGTTCGTCACCCACGCACCGAGGTCGTCGCCGTCGCCACCACCGCCGCTGCCACTCGTAGGTGGACAGGCAGCGCACGCGGTCGAAGGGTCGGATCGATGTGGGGGAATGGATGGCATGGGGTCGTCCTCGTCTTTTTTCAGGGGGCCCGAGTGGTGGAGGCGCATGTTCGTCGCCCACGCACCAAGGTCGTCGCCACCGCCGCCACTACCGCCGCCACTCATAGGTGGATGGGCGGCGCGTGCGGTCGAGGGGTCGGATCGAGGGGTCGGATCGATGTGGGGGAACGGACAGCGTGGGGTCGTCCTCGTCTTTTTCAGGGGGCCTGAGTGGTGGAGGCGCGCATTCGTCGCCCACGCACCGAGGTCGTCGCCGCCGCCGCCACTCGTAGGTGGACGGGCGGTGCTCGCGGTTGAAGGGTCAGATCAATGTGGGGGAATGGACGGTGTGGGGTCGTCCTCATCTTTTTCAGGGGGCCCGAGTGGTGGAGGCGCGCGTTCGTCGCCCACACACCGAGGCCGTCGCCGCCGCCACCGCCGCCACTCATAGGTGGACAGGTGGCGCGCGTGGTTGAGGGGTCAGATCGATGTGGGGGAACGGACAGCAGGAGTCATCCTCGTCCTTTCAGGTGCGGGTGTTGGGGCTCGGGAGACGAGAGGGTGTCCGACTGGGGCACTGCGTGCGAGAAAGATGAGCTGAAAGGACGAGATCGCGCAGGGACAGGGGTCGCTGCTTGGGGGTCGAGGATGAACGTTGATCATTGAGCGGGAGAAAGCTGGTGTCACAGTTGTTCAGCAAAGGGAAGCCCTGCCCTTGGCAGCACTGAGGGTACTGGAGTGACTTTTTGAGGTGATAAGTGTGCCTCTGGATAGCAGAGTTCTGGCTGGACACACAGCCAAACAGCCCAAACTTGTCTGGGTGAGGGACAACACGCAAATGCGTCTGGGTGAGGGACAACGCGCAAACTCATCTGGGTGAGGGACAACGACGCGTCAGCAAACCCGTGACCAGTAACGGATGTCACAATTATTAATCAGTCGGTCCTTGAGCTGACTAGTCGGCTCAAAACAGTCGACTGAAAATCCGACTCGGCTCCGGTCCGGAACCGGCCTGGAGCCGAAACTGCGGCAACACTAATACTACCACATAGTATCCGTGTAGTAACTCAGCCACCTTGATGCCTCACGGATACTACCATGTAGTATCCGTGGAGTAACTCAGTCACCTTGATGCCTCACGGATACTACCGCGTAGTATCCGTGGAGTAACTCAGTCACCTTGATGCCTCATGGATACTACCGCATAGTATCCGTGGAGTAACTCAGTCACCTTGATGCCTCACGGATACTACCATGTAGTATCCGTGGAGTAACTCAGTTACCTTGATGCCTCACGGATACTACCGCGTAGTATCCGTGGAGTAACTCAGTTACCTTGATGCCTCATGGATACTACCACATAGTATCCGTGGAGTAACTCAGTCACCTTGATGCCTCACGGATACTACCATATAGTATCCGTGGAGTAACTCAGTTACCTTGATGCCTCACAGATACTACCGTGTAGTATCCGTGGAGTAACTCAGTCACCTTGATGCCTCACGGATACTACCATGTAGTATCCGTGGAGTAACTCAGTTACCTTGATGCCTCACAGATACTACCACGTAGTATCCGTGGAGTAACTCAGTTACCTTGATGCCTCACAGATACTACCACGTAGTATCCGTGGAGTAACTCAGTCACCTTGATGCCTCACAGATACTACTGCGTAGTATCCATGGAGTAACTCAGTCACCTTGATGCCTCACGGATACTACCGTATAGTATCCGTGGAGTAACTCAGTCACCTTGATGCCTCATGGATACTACCACATAGTATCCGTGGAGTAACTCAGTTACCTTGATGCCTCACGGATACTACTGCGTAGTATCTGTGGAGTAACTCAGTCACCTTAATGCCTCACGGATACTACCACATAGTATCCGTGGAGTAACTCAGTCACCTTGATGCCTCACGGATGCTACCATGTAGTATCCGTGGAGTAACTCAGTCACCTTGATGCCTCACAGATACTACCGTATAGTATCCGTGGAGTAACTCAGTCACCTTGATGCCTCATGGATACTACCATGTAGTATCCGTGGAGTAACTCAGTTACCTTGATGCCTCACGGATACTACCACGTAGTATCCGTGGAGTAACTCAGTTACCTTGATGCCTCACGGATACTACCACATAGTATCCGTGGAGTAACTCAGTCACCTTGATGCCTCACAGATACTACCGCGTAGTATCCGTGGAGTAACTCAGTCACCTTGATGCCTCACGGATACTACCGTATAGTATCCGTGGAGTAACTCAGTCACCTTGATGCCTCATGGATACTACTGCGTAGTATCTGTGGAGTAACTCAGTCACCTTAATGCCTCACGGATACTACCACGTAGTATCCGTGGAGTAACTCAGTCACCTTGATGCCTCACGGATGCTACCATGTAGTATCCGTGGAGTAACTCAGTCACCTTGATGCCTCACGGATACTACCATGTAGTATCCGTGGAGTAACTCAGTTACCTTGATGCCTCACGGATACTACTGCGTAGTATCCATGGAGTAACTTAGTCACCTTGATGCCTCACAGATACTACCGCGTAGTATCCGTGGAGTAACTCAGTCACCTTGATGCCTTATGGATACTACTGCGTAGTATCCGTGGAGTGACTAATACTGGTTTGGGGTAACATTATTGCTTTATTTTTACCATTAACCTATCCTTAACCCCTTACCCTATTACAATTTTCCTGTATAATACACAAAAAATGCACAAAAATACACAGAAAATTACTCAAAACCCTAATACTGGTTTGGGGTAACATTATTGCTTTATTTTTACCATTAACCTATCCTTAACCCCTTACCCCATTACAATTTTCCTGTATAATATAATAAAAACATTGTATCTACACATTTTGGGGATAATATAGAGCTTGTGAGTGTCCAGGGAGAGGTTGAGACATGGGGAATTGTAAGGCCACTGGTTAGAGAAGCGCAGCTTACAAAAGTGAAACACGTGACCATGAGCGACGCGCGTACTGATACTCGAACACCCATATGAGTACCCTGTTTTGTGCATGCGCGCATTCAATAAAACCCTGATCCAATCTACCCCATTCAATGATAGCCAACTGAACAAGAAGCCAAGGCCCACCCCCACCCACATCCCTACTGTGACCCGTTTGCTGGACAGGTCAATGTCAAGCTCAAGCCACAGGTGTGCTACCTCAGTGTCTACATCAACTCCAAGCTGTCATGGATGCCCCATGTTAAAATCATGGCCGCCCGCACCCGCTCCACCGTCCAGAGCCTTGCCATCCTCGGCAACTCTGTCCGCGGCCTCAGGTTTGCCGCCTGGCGCCACCTCTTCCACGCTCTTGTTGTCCCCATTCTCATGTATGGGATCGCCTGCTGGCACCCCTGGAAGGCACACGCAAGGGACTCATCTCCGTCTTGCAGGTGGCGCAGAACGATGCCCTGCGTAAGATGAGCGGCTGCTTCCACACCACGCCCATCGCCCCCCTCCACAACCTCATGGCCATCCCCCCCATGGAATTCACAGCGCGGAAATTGGTCCGCTCCTATAGCGACCGGCTCACTCGCCTCCCCCCCTCCCACCTCCTCCACACGATCACTTCCCACAACCCAGCGGCGTCCGCCTACGCCCCCTTTGCCCCACCCACCACCCTCACATGCCTCCTTGGCGCCTCCAACCGTACTCACGGTACCCACGGTCCTACACACCCCTGCCTCCCCTCCATGATCGGTTCCCCCTGCCTCCGATCGCCTCTCTTCCTCCCTCACCGTCGCGACGTCACACCTCGCCTCACAGCGGAGACGAAACGCTGGATGACACGCCGGGCGGCCGTCTGCCCCATCTTTTCATCTCCAAGGTCTCCTCTTCCGTGGATGGCTTCATCTCCGCCTGGGTGATCCAGACTGACCACCCTTGTTCGGAGGCCTCGTCTCCCACATCACGCAGGCTGGCTCTCAACTCTCCGCTCTCCTCGCCGTGGTCACTTCCCCCCAGTTCCTTAAAGACTCTGGGCACTTCAATAGGGTGGACATCCTCCTCCCGTCTCACACCATCGATGCTTACACCCGGTCTGTTTCGAGTGGCCATGGCCCTCTACTGCCTCTCTCTTCCCACCTACATTCTTTTATCCACGTCTTCCTGGCCCTTCCGGGGTCACCGTCCTCTCTTTCAGATGGTTTTCTCCCCTATGGGCGCACGCTACACACCTTCGAGGTTTTATCGCTCGCCTTGACGATGACGATCTGCCTCTGCAACTGGTGGCGGGTCCTCCAGATCGTAAGGAGCAGATGTACGCCGAGTGGCAAGCGGCCCATGTCCCCTCTTCACACCCTGCCCACGCTCCTGTCGCCTCCTGCCAGACGGCAACCGACCCCCTCCCTTCATACGCGGCTTACTGGCCAGAGGGAATCGACGTCTCTTCTCTGCTGGGGTTCAGCTCTCCACTGGCCACGCCTTCACGTCATCTTACTCCCTCCGGTTCCGCCCCACAGCCAGCGACCGTATGGAGTGTCTCTGCTCCACGCTGCTCTCGCCCAAGTCTCACACGGCTCGTCACGTCATCCTTGACTGCACCCGCCACCGTGCAGCCCGTCTTCAAGCCTTCGGGACCGAGGTCCCCTCCTACGCCCACATATTCTCTACCTTCGCTGGAGGGTTCCAGCTCGGGGAGTTCCTCCATCTCTCCTGCGACCTCCTCCACCCCCTTCCACCTCCGGAACCTACTTTCCGCTCGCTGAGCCCTGACTGAGCTGCCGGCCGGCTTCTTTACTGACAGGCACGGTAATGTTACATTTGATCCTGCCCTCTTTACGATGAAAGTCGAAGAGGAAGAAACGGTCACTTTCGATTAGTTACCTACTCTTTATCTCACATGTTTGTACACACCTCTCTACCTCACTGTTCTCACACTACATACAGCTCGCTGCGCTCTCTAGTAGAGTACTCTGTCTCATAGTGTCACAACTCGGACAATAAACTGATTCAAAAAAAAAAAAAAAAAAAAAAAAACAAGAAGCCAAGGCACCCACGGAGACCACAGGGATGAAGAACAAGGCTGAAATGCATTCGGAACACGAATGCGTTGTTGAGCCTTGTGATTGAGCATGCAACGTGAGACTTGGGCTCGTGCCCCATCTTGCTTTAAGAATAAGACTAAGAACACTTGATAATAAGAAGGTCGAGATGGCCATGAGAACAATAATGTGCCTGCGAAAGGGCAAAGAACAATAGCATTGGGTCTATGGACTCGAGAACTAGTACCTAAGTAACTGTAGATAAAAGGGCATGCATTTGCCCTCCTGTACAGTAGACTATATTTTACCTACAAAACTTTGCAATACGACCCCGATTGGGCTAGTTCTGTGTTGCCTGAAGTTCTTGGTGAACTGTCTCATCCACATTTATCTCTTAGCACCCACTGGGTGTTACAGGAATGAATGTACTGGGAAATAAGGTATATAAGGGGCATGCGGGGGAAGCGAGGTGGGAGGGAGCATTATCAGAAAGGGGAGCGTCGCCTGGGGATGCATTGGGCGGGGCGGGAGCATTGTGGGAGGTGGGGCAGGCTGAGAGGGAGCACACGCTCGGGTGTTGGCTGCGGTCAAGCGCGCATCTGTCTTAGCGCGCTTTCTGGACTGCTCCTCTGCTCCATAGGGGTCATCGTTAGTGCGTCGCTTACAGGTGACATCGCCAATGTGCTGCGCCATAAGTGCACTGTCAACTTTACCGTGGCGCTTGTCACCGCATCTTACTCCCATTCGTGCAGCCATCTTCGGCCAAGATCATTGATTTGGAGCAATATACTCCCTTTCTGGGAGCTGTGGCCCATTTTTGGTAGTCGTGGCCAACAAAACTTTTGAGTTGCACACGAATTGAGTGGAGGGACTTTGCCAAGTCCGGGTCATTTGGTGCTTTTGAAATAAGCACCCCTAACATTTGAATTATGTCATTAGCTGATGAAATGACAGAAGCAACAGCAATGGCATTTGTCGCATAGCCGATGCTACCGCTCTTGGGGTCCTGCGACTCTGGTGTGATCGGTTGTGGGGTGCTAGTGGATCCCCCAAAATAATGCACGATTGCTGCGATGTGCTTACAGAATTGGATACAAGGGAAATCGGCACAAGTGCAACCCTTTGAGATAAGATTAACTTCATAAAGTTCATCTGTACCTGTTGCACATGACGACTGGACAGCAAAATATTTCTCATTGATTTTCTTGATCTTATTGAGGGGTGTTTCAGGGGCACGCGCTAGAATTTCTTGACGGCGCTTCTCGGCTAAATTTGGCCCCTCCATTCCCAGTGTTTGCTGCTTATGGCGGTCTTTGAGGTCAGGGAGCATCTCATCTATGAGTAAATGGATCAAATGATCCACACGCTGATTACGCTTTCCCTCAAGCCATGTGGATTTTAGCACATGGTGGTAACTAATATATATGATAAAAATAAGGAATAATTCAGGAAATATTGAGAGAAAAACATATGCTTCTAATAACATATTTGTGTCACCCTCTTTGAATATTGAATGCTCTTGGCGTGAGACTGCAGACCACATATCTTTACAGGAAATCCATTCCTGATTAAGATATTGGATCATACTCCGGGGGTTTGCCTTGACCAACTGAATGTGCTCCCACCACATGTCAAATTCATCTTGATTGGTCATCCAGACCCATTTTTGGATAAGTGCCCATAGTTCCGGGAATTCCGTAACAACGAAGTGGGTCCGGATGGCCCAGAGCACATGCCACCAGCAATAGAGAACACGGCAATCTGGATTAGCTTAAACACTTAGTCCAGTGCCAACACATTGTTGTCTTTAACTTCCTTTCTGTCTTCCATCTCTGAGTCTGCATCTTCTGCATCTTCCACATCTTCTACATCTTCCATATCCTCTGTATCATCTACATCAGTCAATTCTAGTTCCCCCTCATTGGGTTCCCATTCAACTTACAGTTCCAGCGATTCTGAAGACTTGGATATTGATGACCCTGAGGATAGGGTGTTTAAGTGCTAGGATACCTGGATACAGATGCTAGCCATCATGATACTTAC
>WTXF01000406.1:0-20399 GCA_022496215.1 Russula brevipes | reverse complement strand
AAACGCATACAATTGCCCACTTATTGCCTTCTAACGCGAATTTTGGCGGGCTTCTTCCCCATGAGGGCCTGGGGTTTCGCTGGCCTAACTGGTTTCTTTGGTGCTGGCGACAAGGCTAAGCATTATTAGTAGTGGCATCAAACGAACGAAACGTGCCATGCTCACCAGCGGAAGACCCAACCGTGCTCGGAACAGTAGAAGACGCACGCAAGGCTGGGTTCTTGTGCGTCATCTCACTCTTGTCCACCTTACGCAGGTTCTTCGTCACATCTGAACCACGATTGAGCTCTGCGAACACCGCCGCAACACCACCACCGGCGGCGGCAGGGGCAGAGGAAGGAGGCGGCGGAGGCGGCGGCCCAGGAGGTGGTGGGGGAGGTGGGGGAGGTGGTGCACTACCAGCTGCGGCGGGTGGCGCGGCGGCCTTGTACTCGGAGATTGATATTCCCTGTAATATGGCCCATCAGCCCATGCATAGCCGGGAGTTGCATTGATTTTGCATGCCCTCGCGTTCCAGACAAGTCCTGTGGTGTGATGTTCCATCACGTACTTCTTCATATCGTCAAAGATAGCAGCGAATGCCTTGACCCACTCTACGTGCGTCTTATCTCTGCCCAGAAAGAGTAAATTTGGGAATACCAAGGACTCGTGTCCACCCACTTATCCTTGAATTCTTTCATGATACGATTGCCATAGAATTGAGTCGCGTCCTTTATTTCCGACACGTATGGCCCGGGCTTGTTTTCCTGTAACATCGCCGTGGGCCATTGACAACTTAGGCACACCGGGGAAAAGTAATACCACAGTGATCCAGGCTACAGCAGGAGAGCCTTCCGCGACGAAGCTCAAGTGGGTGAACCAATCACGCTCTTTCCGATTGGAGTCCTTGATCGTTGTGATCGCCTCTATATCGCCTTGAAGATCACTGAGCAGCTCCGCAAACGCGGCCTGATCTGGCTTCTTGCAGGTGGCGGCGATACGAACGATGCCTCCGAGGTTAGTGTAGAGTCGTTCCACAAGCTTAGCCTACAAAGCAGGATTGAATTGGTTGGTGATCAAGCGGACTTCATAACAGGGTACAGCTGCGCACCTGCTCAACTACGCTAGGGTTGGGAACGACTCCGTCAACTTGACGAACGGCTGGACCCTCCCTTTCAGGATCTGCTCGTTGTACGCTATCACACTTGGGGGATCTTCGATGGCCCGGGTTTGTACGGGGGCAGGTGGCGGAGCGGGAGCAGCGACGGGAGCCGGAACTGCGGTGTTCGCTGGAGGCACACTCGAGGGCTGTTGTACCCCTTTGTCCGAGTGTTCGTAGAGGTCCTCCAACCGAGATGTCACGGCCTCCAGCCTTCGCGATATGAAATCAGCATCAATAAGGCCCACTTGCATGTACGTTTACCGTTTCAACACTGTTGATATGTTGACTGTTGACATGACAGAAAACTTCCCCTACGACCTAGAAAATGTGGTTTTATGCGAAGGTGTTGAGCCCCCTTGAGAGATATTTTGCCCCGGTAACACGTGTCTATAAAAGGAAACGACGTCCCGCGACTCTGATGCCTGCCGTCTGTCTCTGTGTGATTGCGGCGAGAAATTTGAAAATTCAAATCCCCGATGGGTGGATAAAATATATGCTGACAAGGGTAACTAGAGATTATCACGACAATCAGCTTCCTCCGCTCCCGCTCGAAGTCTCGCTTTTTTCTTTGCCCTTTTCCGTCGCCTCCGCTCTCTTTCTAGATGTTTAGCTTTTTTCATCTCATTTTTCGATAGACCGGGATTATTGATGTCATCGAGCTACACAGCAGTTCATCAATGCATCAACGTTCGCTACCGCTTGTGCAGAGAGAATAGAAAATATGTCTAGCAGACCTTATCCCGCAATATACGTCGTGCAATCTTCCTGTTCTGTTCCAGAGAACGTGTTTCTTGGCATGATACACGAATACCCGTAGGCTTATGCAGTAACTGGACATTATTTTGTGTCTTGTTTATGGACTGTCCACCAGGCCCACTTCCTGCAAGGCATATCAGAAACCGAAAAAGAAGTACTCAATGTGCACCACACGCCTCGGACGAATGACTCTTCTAAATCATTCTCATTAAGGACCGGAATATCTCGTTCTTTGTGTGCCCTTTTCATTTGAGAAAAGAATCTCGGAACGCTTGGCAACGGGGGGTCATCACTCCGAAAATGTGAGCTGTGGAGTCATCTGCATTATAGCTCATCAACTAAGATCACTATAACGTGCACAACGAGCTCACTCCTCAGTGACTGTCTCTTTCTCAATCCGTCGCCGTCTTCGGGGCATCTCCACCATATTTTCCGGGCTTTTTATGGTTGCATTATCCCCGAGCTCTGTATGTTCGGTAATGCGTAGTTCTATGTGCAATGAGGAAACCCTTGAGCGACGTAAGAAGGAAAACGGGCCGCGTACTATATGTCTCCATGTCATTTTCTCCGGATTGCGCTGACAAACGTTCTGCCTGGACAATGTTTTTCCTCAGAAAATCCGCGATTTCCCGCCCGAGTCTTAATTGGTTCTTAAAGATATCCTCGTCCGTGACCAAGCCTTGTTCCGACGCGTCCTTTCTAATCTTTTGTCGGAATGCTACACAGCAACGTAAGAAAGAGAAAGGGACATTCCAGAAAACCGGTGACACCTAAAAGTACGGGCGGATCCCCTGCCACGTCACGGTCAAGCGGTACGAGTGAGTGTCAGATTCATTTGGGAATGGACGGATCCTACCTGCAAAGGTCGTCGCAGAAGCACGCCACAGGTCACGATAAACTGAGCGAGCTGCTGCACGCAACGCTGGTGAGATCGACATCATTGGCACTGCAGGACCGAGTTGAAAAGAGCCGGCTCAACTCGACGACCGAACCGAGTCGTGGGAAAACGGAAGGAGTGCCTGAATGAGATACGGGATCTGAGATCTAAAGCAGGCGTAAGCTGCGCACCATTTTTGGATGCTTTGACTCGCGTAGCTCTCGCTCGACTTGTCATCGTTCTTCTTGTCGGTGGCAGACTCAACGATGACACAAAGCTTCCGATAAAACAATATCGCGTTAGCTTACATAGTTGCCTCTATGCTGTTAGACTCGCATTGTTGGGTTTATAATCGAATGCGCTAAGGTTCATCGCCTCGAATCTCCGCCAGGCGGGACTCTCAACTCACCGAACATTTTGGCTTCGTCGCAGTGGGCTCTCTAGGTCACCCTCTGCACATCATCTAACTCATTACAAGAAGTAATCATGCCCTTATGAGTAGTTGTGTAAAGGGGCTCCAAGTCTCACGTGATCTAAGAGTAGAGTTTGTTGACTGCACGCAAACGTGCCGGAGTTTCAACATCTCTTTACTGTAAACCACCACCTTCGCTGCCACCTCGCATCCGCTCTGCCCATTCAGTTCCAGGCGTCCTAGGTAACATCCGTGCTTCATACCAGCATAAAGTTCAATATTTTCTGTGCCCCCAATAACGATGGCTCCCGCGAAGAAATCGTCTCCCTCTAAGGCCCCAAAGAAGGCAGTCGCCAAGTCTGCTCCCACTCACCCGAGTTGGACCGATATGATCAAGGTGCATACAATTCTCGTACTGTGTCCTGCACTCCCCTAGCCTGTTTCTGGAAGCTCTCGGTCTTCACGGAGCTCTGTTTCGTCGTCGTTTAGATAGTTTTCCTAAAAAGGGGCAGGTCTTACCCCGGTCGTTGCCGTGAGGTGTTGTCTGTCGCCCTGCGTCGCTCCCACACGCTGTTTCCGCGCTATCCACGCCTCCAGTCATTTCACCACCCCGTTTTGGCTGTGAAATTAATGTCTGCAGGAAGACTAATTGCTATATGGCACTTATAGGAGTGTATTTCCGCTCATCCCGAGGATTCGCGCCATGGGGTCTCTCGTCCTCAAATCAAGAAGTTCGCTCTTATTCTATGCTGTTTCACTGTCAGGTCGAGCTTAGATATACCTTAGATTCGTTGAAGAGCAGTACAAACTGGAAATAGGAAACGCGCAAGTCACGCAACTTAGTAAGGCGATTGCTGTTGGTTCCGAGAAAGGCGTATTTTCGCTCCCCAAAGGTTGCAAATTTTTTTCGCTTTCTTGATAATTTTGTCTCAGTAGCGCCATAGGGTTGTCTGGACGAGTGAAGCTCGCTCCGAAATCTCCCAAGGTTGCCGATGACGCAAAGGAGGTGGGTTCTAGGCGATCTAAGGCCTCCTCTGTAACCACCCATTAATCTTTGTGCCTCAGAACAAGCCCACCTCAAAGACTTCGAAGACTTCCGCCGCCACAAGGACTACTGCCAAGCCGGCAACGAAGCCTGGGTCAAAGTCGAGGACTACAACAAGCAAGTCAACCATAGCCACTAAGTCCTCCGCCGGTCGCAAAGCACCATCTTCGAAGACTCAACCTGCCAAAGCGCCTTCTGCCAAGACAGCGAAGAAACCTACTACCGCTGCTAAGCCTGCGAAAGCTGCTGTCAAACCACCTCCGGCAAGGAAGACGGAGCCAGCCCCTAAGAAGACATATGCTAGCAAAAAGACTCCCTCTGAGAAAAAAGCCAAATCCAGTACCAGTCGGGGGACTACTAAGGCTAAGAAGGTGAGTCAGCTCAGACCAGCTATTCTGGTGCATAAAAATTAATTATGGCACAGGCCGTCACGGGGGGAACTGCTACGAGCAAGGCATCTAAGGCTAAGACTGCATCGACAAAGAAGGCTAGTTCCAAGTCGGGCTCAAAGGTAAATGTCTAGAGATGACCTATTGTTCTGTTTTGCTCACCCTTTGCCACAAAGGCTGCGAAGGGTGCCTGAGCAAACTGAGCTGTGTTCCTACGTACTCCCTTCCGCAGCCATACGGACACCTAACTACTTCGTTTGATGCTGTGTTGTCATGTGCTTTTAAGCTGTTGAATTCCCGAACTCTGTACGGGCTCTCCGAGCACTATGTCGTATGCGAGTTACTATGCTACCGTTATTTATGTATTTACGCGTGCGAGGTCTTTCTTGTGTACTGTTACGTGTCCCGAACCGTGCTTAAAGGAATGTCACAAACTTGTTAGGAAGTCGAAGTCGAACAGCAGCCTATCAGCTCACGACGGGAGATTGGCTCGTTAGAAAGTTTCTCCACCGCACCAGCGAGTGGTGCTTCGCCTCCCGATCTTTGATGGGGGGGCTCTTCGCTGCAACTGGCTTGACGCATCGAGTATCACACCTGCCTTATTCGAACATACCCGATCGGTGATCGCTGCGCTGGCCACGATCTTCAAGTTTCTCGTGTGGAACGACAGAAGATCCGAACTACGCCGCACGAGAATCAATATTAATAGTTCTCTGTTTCCGCGTGACTCCGAAGCGTGAGTTTCCCTTTGCCGCCGTTGCGATGGTTGACGAGGTTTATGAGTTGTTCGACTGGTCCTCGCCGAGACCGTGATCTCTGCGAGCTGAGCTGTGAAATCCTCGCGCGTGTTCCTGTGGTACTGTACTTGTACTGTAGCATGCGGAGCGGGGCGAGCAAAGGATCGACTCGCAAGGGAGGAGCCAACAGAACCCAGGCTCCTCAGAAGCGACGGACGGACATTGGCCCGCCGCAAGCTTGCAACTCCCTGGCATGGTGCTCTCTCTGTTCAAGTTTCGTCTAGAAAAAAGCAAGTTTTTGGCGTGCCGGCCTTATCGATTTTCGGAGAGAGTGGTTCCCTGTCTGGAGCTCTGCGGAAACGGAACCGGACTCGGAGGTATATATCAATACCGTACGGTTCTTCCCGTGCGTGTATATCCGGCCTCGCACCGTTCCGTGGGAACTGGGAAGCTAGAAAAGCCCTACAGAGCCGTAAAATACGTTCACGTTCACGAACGATGACACACGCCGTGTCATATTTTGGCAAGGCGACGCGCAGAAATACGAATATTGTATTGTGATGACACGTAGTACTACAGTACGTGCGAGAACGACCAATCTGCTTCTCATCTCCCCCTCGTATTCCCTCCAGGCCATCCTCAGCCCTTACTGAGAAGATCATCTTCTCCGGGCTCTCGGCATTTCGGTCGCCAGAAGAGGAAGCTTGGAAATGGAAAGTCCTACGTATTCTCACACAATCTGGGTTTTTACTGGTATGGGTTAGGAGAGTGTCGACTGCACTGCAAAACGTTGCGTATTACGTTTCGTGACAATCCGAAGGTACACGAGTGACGAGCCTTACGAGATATTGCAAACGAGACACAAACCCACATAGGATTAAATCTGTAACAACGAGACTGTCTTGTACTACTCTTGTACTTCGCAACAAATTGGTGTGGAGTTCAAATGAGGACAACAGCTTCCCGATCAGTTAAAGGGAGACTTCCAGGATGATTCTGACATGTCGTTTGTATGCGCGGACGGTGTCTCTGTCGATCCGCGGATCGTGTATATAGTAGGAAACATGGGATTCCCCGGCAGGGACCACAACCCGAGCAGTGTGCAAGTGGAGCGACTCTCCAAGTCACAATTTCGGAGCAGCATTGTTTGTCCTTGTCGAGTTCGCGTCACTTGCGTACCAGCATGATTACCATGTCGTGCTACATCCGTTGTTCCGTTGGAACGACCTTAGCTGGTGCGGTCGAGAAGAGGACAATTTAAACGTAGCATTTTTGCAGCACTAATGTACAGGCTAACAAACAGAGGGAATAGAAGCAGACGGTTCAAGTCCGTTATCCAGTGAAATAGGATGATATGATATTTACCATTCTGCAATGTACAATAGCATACTTGTTGGTCAATTCCAGGCCCCGCCCGGTCAGTCAGCGTTTCTCCATCGCGAATGCGACGTATATGTCTGCCGTGACAGTTAGCAATGAATAAAAACAACGGGAGAGGAAACGACGTACTAGCGGCCTCCCACTGATTCTCATCCATCTCAGTTTCACCGTTCGCATCCACGACGTTCATCCTTTGCAGGAGCGGTTTGAATTCGGGGTGGTCTTGAAACTCCTCGAAAACTTCATGGAACTCTTTCCGGTAGACGGGGTGTAGGTTATATTCTGCCGCTAATCTGAGTGTGTGTGAGTGTGTAGTCGAGACATCGTCAAAAGCATGTGTGAACGCACTGGACAAAAGGATCCCATCGAACGATGTACTCCGGCACGTCCTCCACGGCGTCTTGGAGGAAGAAGGAATACCTGTGACCGTATAGAGGGGAAGATTCACGTGACTCAAACTTGATGGCGTAGACCGAGTTCCCAAAGGACAGCTCTGGCGCGTTTGCCGGGATCTGGCTCAACCGCATGAGCAACTGCTCTGCATTGGGAATCGTTCCGACGAACACGCCGCCGGGGCGGAGCCAGCGCGTGACATTCTGTAACATGCAGCGAACTTTGGCAACGCTCTCAAACGCGTAATGCATACAAAACTGCATGGAGACGACATCAAAGGGCGGTGCCAGCTTAGCGGGTGGGACGCCACGCGTTAGGGGCTCTGCGTAGCAGTCAAGTGTTGCGAACGTGGCGTCAAAGCGTGTTGAGCGGGGAAGTGAGTCCCAGCGTGCGCGTGCTTGATCAACTGAGACTGCAGCGACGTCTGGCGACGAGCACTCCGGTAAGCGAACAGATGAGGTCAGAAAGGAATAGGGAAATACCAAGCGCAACATATTCTTTTATTCGGGCTTTGCTCCACTTGTTCAAGTCACCGCCCTTGCCACAGCCCATGTCGAGCACCTTTCCACGTAAACCCCCTCGGCCACCACGGCCACCCGCGCCGTCCACAACGGTGCTGGAGACGAGAGCTGTGTGTGCAAACCGTGTGATCAGGACGGACTTTATCCAGTTGTTGAAGTTGCGCAATCCAATAATGCGCGAGATGCGCCGCCGGTCGATGCCTATCTCAGGTCTCGCATTATCTGACGAAACCCGCAAAATTGAGTCGATCACGTAACGCAAGGAGGAATGGCGACGTACAATGGTCCATGACAAGCCCAGCATCGCGTGATTTTTTTGCGAGAGGCTGGCTATCCGGGGGTTCATATGACGGGCTGCGCTTACGTTTGGCGAGACGACGCGTGCCGGTCCCGAGTTGAGTACGATAGAAATGTACCTCATCGGGAGTAAGAGGCTCCAAAACAGAGCCAGCAGGCGTCCTTCGGCGGGGATTGTACGGTAGTGGCTTTGGCTTTGGAGGGGGTGAGGGTGGACGTTGAGGAGTGGGCGAGCGCGCACGAGGTGCTGGTGGCCGATGCATGACAGGTGACGGAGGGGCGCGGTGTGACGTTGACGACGAAGTGGAGGGGCGAGATAGGGTGGAACGAGCACTAGTAGGAGAGGTGGGGGTGAAGACTGGGAAGGTAAGTGGCCGCTGCTCGACGGTAGGGGTAAAGAGGCCTGCGCGCTCGGTAGTCGGGGTGAAGAGAGGCTCCGGCTGTGTTGGTGACAAGGGGCCCGTAGCCGGATGGATGATACCTGGAGGCAGTGGAGAGACCCGAAAGACGTCCGAAGGGAATGTTTCACTGGGAAGGCGAGCTAGAGATGATACACGGGACAGCTTCTCTTCAGGAGAGGGGAAACGTGGAGGATCGTCAGGTGGATTAGGGTGGAGAATGTGCGCTAAGGAAGAGGCCCTCACGGGTCGAGGTGGTGGATGAAAGGAAGAAGAGGGAGATGGAGGGGTGTCATTGAGCAGTGCCGCGACGGTAGCGCGACGGGGAGCTTGGGCGGTGGGCGTGGATGCATTGAGGGGGGGTGTCGCTGCGGAGGTCGAGGGCGGCGGGTGATGGCGAGAGAGGGTCGGGGAACGTGTGACGGGGGAATTGAGGACAGCATCCCTTACGGGGTCGAAACCGGGCATCTGGGTAGGGTGCTGGGATGATTGGGGCTCGTCGTCGTCGTCGTCGTCGGCAGCGAGCGAGCTAGTGGAGCCACCACCAGAGCCACAAGCCACTATCCCTCTCCCTCTCTCCCCCTTTTTCGGGCTCAGCGCTCCTTTCATCTCGCCTGGCTGCACCTCTCTTCCCAGTCGTCCCTTACTGTTTTCCCCCTCGACGTCGACGTCAAGACCAACCACGCAGACTGACAACATGCTCGTAGATCCCACCAAATCCGGCACCGTACAATTTCGTCCGTCTGTCACAATCTCCCACAAATCGCCCTGCCGCGGTCCGGGTGTATTATTGCTGCTCCCCTTTCTGTCCATCCTCCCACCTTTTCTGTTCGCCTTTTCGTAAATCGTCCTCGATCCGCTTCTCGTCATCGGCCCCGCTATCTTTTCTGGTAATGCGATAACCTTTCCGGTGCCCGTTTTTCTTGAAACAGTTACTTCACCTCACGCACGTGGCCCTCTTCGCCCCGGATAAGTACCCTTTGTAGTTTTTACGAGATTTCTGCGACATAAGCACCTGCTTTGACCCCTCGCCCCGCGGATCTACCAGTAAATCCGCCCCTTGATCACGCCGGGTCATGTTCCGCATTCTTTACTGCATAGGTACAGGATTTGGCCATCACAACGTAACACGTTATACATTCGGCCCGTAATTATAATTTAGGTAGGTAGTCGAGCGGCGTCCGAAGCGCGGTAAGAAGAACAGAGCAGGTGACTTCAGACAGAAGGGGAAGTAGACATCGAGTCCGATCATATGGGGCAGACATGAAAAAGAGCAGGACATAGCGCAGTTGCTGGATCAAGACAGCAGAACGTGAGGTAACAAATAAAAATAAAGGCATCTCGTCATGTGAGAGCGACCAGCGTGGACAGCACGGGAGAGTAGAACAAAATGGATAGTAGGTGAGAGAAGTGGACGACGACCAGAGGTTTCATCAGAGCCAGCGCCGAATCGAATCAGGTAATGGTCTAACAGTGAAACTGTGCCGCGCGTGCACCTGCATCACACGGTCATGGGTCTGGATCCGTGCCCGCAGTGAGGCTAGATCCTGAGCATTTGCATCCCGGGCTCGCGAAAGGGTTGCAATTCGTCGCCCAGAGAAGGCGCCATACTTCGCCTCCAGGCTCACGAGGTTGTTGAATACTGTGATACTATATCCGGTCAGACTCGAACTTTGCGATGGGCGACGGATTTACTATTTATCGAGTAGTGCAGTCAAGTCTGCCCGCGTTTGTGCCAGTATCAGTTCGCGCAGTTTAACTGTATGGCCATTAAGTCTCTCGAAACGAGCCTGAACGTTGCCTTTGATAATGGCATGAATTTCATCCAGCACCTGAGAAGAGATATCGTATGCGCGTTCAGTGGTTATGTACAACGACCCACCGCCATGATGGAGGAAAGATAACTTGATTCGGCTGTAATTGAGGGAGAGGGCGATGTGTTGCGTGCACGGGTCTTCTGCTTTGTGCAAGCGGCAGTAAACAGGGGTGCTTCGGCGAGGTACGAGCGACTCTGACGTAGGGGAAGGGAAGAAGAGAACAACGACGGTGGTTCGACGGTCATGCTCAGCCGGGAAGCAGGGTGCGGCGAAGGGGGAGTAGAGTGAGGTTCGACGATAGGACGTTTACCTCGTCGATAATTGGAACCACCGACTGGAGAAGGTGATCCCTCGTAGCGCGCAAGTTCAGGTGCCAATTCCATGCAGTCATCTGAATCATTCATGGTTGGAGGAGCGACGACCTCAGCGGGTGACTTCTGAATTCCAGGTCGCTCCTCAAGAACTTCCTCGAGGGGCGCCGCAAAGGTGACATTCTTACTCTTCGTCCGAGGCGGCGGCGGCGTTGGTGCGCGCGTTAGACGAGAAGGCTTGATTGACGGAAGACAGAATGAGGAATCGAGGGGTACAACGAAGTCTCGATATTTTGCATCTGCGAGATCGAGCACACTCGTATCTGTGATGTCGTCGCTAGTTCTGCCCTTTGATGACGAAGGGGAGCTGGTGGGGACATTGGGTGAGGAAGCGATCTTCTCCGCTTCACTTGCCGAGGGCATTGGAGACGGGGTGTCGGTCAAGTCTATGACCTCTACTGCGGGCTGTATTTTTCATCAGAATACACTAGCGCCATCACTTTGAAAACCCATTTACCTTCGAAATTGCAATGGACTTCTCCGCCTGAAGTGACTCAGAAGGCTATTGCAACCTGTGAGAGAATTGATACGCGAATACGATGGGGCTGACACACCTCATCTATGATGGTAGGTCCATCAAGGTAGTTGAGATCGGTAGGGGCCATTGAGCTTCCCTGTGCCTTATTATTTGTAGTGGCCGGGAAGGATGTAGACAGAATCTCGGCACTGGTACCGGCGTCTTCGGGAATCGAGGGTCGCGACATGGTGTCACACGCAATTGGCTGTGAGGTGACATCAGACGGCGTTTCCGCTATCATTCTCTGCATAATGAAGGCCGTGAGATTGTGATGAAGATGGGAGAAAGGATTTGCATTAATGGCTCTTACCCTCGTGGTTGCAGTAGTGGGTGTTATGTTAAGCGACTTTACGAGGGAGTCAGGTTCAGCGGGACAATCGGAATGAACGTCTGCTCCGAAAGTGTCTAAGACTTGAGGTTCAGACTGTACAAAGGTGAACAAGAAACCTCAACCTAATAGCGTTGTGATGAATACCTTTACCGCATCGACTGCTAGGGATAGCAATTCACTTGGCGGGGAGGAGAAGGAACGGATAGGATCCTCGTCGTCAAGGACGGCCGCTGCAGGTGGAACTTGAATTGGGCAAGGGTCCGCCTGATTAGACTTTCGCTTCTTTCGCCTCTTACTATTGGGCATCTCGTCTTCATCTACAGGGCCGAGTCCAATCGTGGGGAAGCTTGTTTGAATAGTCTTCCTACCACCGCCCTTCATCCGCAACGTTCTTGACGCTGGTGGAATATCACCGGTCTTTGTCAGGGGAAAGGTGCATCCCTTGGCCGAGGGTGAATTTAGGACGGCAGTCGAGGGGGGAATCTCGTCGTAATCTATGTCACGATTGACATAGTGGCCTGGAGAAGATTCTTTTTTCCGTCGGTTTTTGTACGTCTTCCGAACTACACGAGGCTGGCTTGTAGAAGGGCCCTTTTTGCGCGTATGAGGCCGTTTGTGTGGTACTGGGACGTTTTCCGGCTCCCTACGTGCTCGCTTGCGTGGTGGGCCGTGCTCAGGAGAAGTGACTTGTATATCTCCCTTCGTATCAAGAGGTTTGTGCGTCAGCTCAGCCGTCCGGATGGCCCCTTGTCCTTCATCGACCACCTCACTCGGTGTCCTCTTCCGAGACCTGTCTGATAACATACTTTAGATTCCGGAACGAATGAAGGAATGGCCATCACCATTTGGACTTGAACTACTGCCTCCGTTGCTGCCTACTTTGCATTTGAACCAACAACCAATTGAGAGGATAGCCAAAACCCACCTCCGTTGACCTCTTCAGCATTCACTTCGTTGGGATCGGATTGATCCAAGATTGTCAAAGGCTTGGATTCCGATTCCATAGCAGCTCTCACTGTCGGTGAGCTTGTCGATCCCTGAGCTCGTCCAGGCCGTTCGAGGGCGGCACCACTTCTCTCGGTCGTAGTAATTGTACTGTAATTCTTCATTGGAGAGACCCTCTTTTCCAGGACTAGATTGGGAGGCATGGGCGATGATTCCTTCACGACGGGCGGATCGTGGTTTGCGTCCTCCATCTCATCCTCCGACTCAAGTACTATCTTCTTTCTCTTCGTCGCTGTGTTCGATGACTTGTCACGCGCGGCCTCCTGAGAGTCCATCACCCGCAAGCCTTTCACCATCGGAACCAACTTTTGCTCCGGCGAAGGGTCCTGCGTTGGGGTGAGGTCGGAGGCGGGGAAGGTAGTTCTGGGAGACAAGCGGGAGTGACGATGACGTTGGGAACGGGTGCGACGCTTGGAGTTGTCTCGTTGCGATTGAACAGACTCCGCTGAAGGCTGGACAGTGCAGATAAAAGGTTCTGTATCGGAGAGGGAAGATAGCTCCTCGTCGCTTGCGCCAAAAATTGCATCACTAAGGTCTTTATCGGAAGGATGACCATGGTAAGAGTGCCCGGAGGAAGAAGAATGAGCAGGAGAAACACGATCCCCGTTGTGACAACTGTAAGGAGTACCAGAAGCACGAGGAGAACGCAGAAGAGGAGGGTCAGTGCCACGAGGAGAAAGAGGAGGACCAGGAGCAAGAGACGGGGTGGCCGGACACTTCTGGGAATCTTCGTGCACGCTCGATAGCTGATGACGGGAAGCCGAAGGACCGTGATCGCGACCCCCATCATGATCGACCTTTGTCCCCTGGGTGATGACGGGGGCGGGGACAGATGGCAAGTCAGGGAGGGAGGGACACTCTTTGACCAGCAAAGGTGACTCATGTTGCATCTTGTCAATGGAAACGTCAAAATGGGGAACAATGTCATCTCCAGGATCGCTCGCTTGGAGTACTTATAGAATGATTGGGATGGGAATGGACAAGAACGATAGAATGACGACGTCAAGTCGCAGTAAGAGGGTGAAAATGGCCGAACCTACCGCCTTCTTCAATAACTTTAACTCTGCTCTGTTGGAGATATGGGCATCACATAAGCCAGTCAACACCAAAACTGGCCTGACAGACCTCGTAAGAAGTGATGCCCTGGGCGCTACTCTGAAATTCCAATCTAGTCGGCGAAATATTGACCGATGTTCGCTCGGTCGCCTGCCGAATTCGCATCCCGTCCAATTTGAGTCGGCTCGTCTGAGCAATATCAGAAGCGGTGGGTTCGGAGTGCGCGGTTCCTTACCATTCCTCTGATTCTTAACGTTCTAATAAAGTGTTCTACATCTTTCGGGGGAATCACAATCGTCATCTTGATAACGATGCCATTGGAAATCACTCGAAGAGTCTCATGGCTTTGTGGGGGGGATGCAAGCTGCGCTACCACGGTTCCAGAGCTCGATATGTCAACTTGGCGTATGCTGTCGTAAGGCACGTGCATTTCTTCGATTTTACCGTCCTGTTGATTGAAGGTAATAAAAAATGACATTGACAGTGGAAGGGAAATCATGCCTCATCGTCGCAATTGAAGAGAACCGAAGTCCTGTCGAGATAAAATCTATTTGCTGGGCTTAATCGTAGGGATGACCCGTTCAAAGTGAAAATCTTCATCATAAATGGCTGGGCACTATGTTAAGTAGGGGTGGGTATTATTTCCACCAAGTTCACGTCAAAACTTACACCGAGATATCTCGAGCCAGGATGTCAACTATTTTGTCCGAAGTAATTTCCCACTCCGGTGAGGCAACGTATTTTAGGAGTTCAATTAGATCTTTTCCGCTTTTGGTACTATCTGAAAAACAATCGCGAAGGAATCCGACGCGTTCTGCACGGCCGCCTTCTCTTGCGTCAATAGGAGGTAGCAAGTATGCCAGTAATATAAGAAGCTGCTCCAGGGCCAGGTAATCTGCCACCGAGCGATATTAACCGTCTATTCTGTACTGCAGATAACCACGCACCCTTTGTCAAGCTAATGGCGCGGCCTAGCTTTGCTCTATCACGGTCACCCAATCAACCTCGATTTTACGGGGATCGAACAGACTCACCCTCCGAGAAGTCTGCTGTCCCTGAGCTTGTTCTTGTTCTCGAAACAGCTATCAGCTGTTAGTGAAAGCAAGGAGTATGCCTTGCATCAAGTGAGTATTCTAAGGCATCTCAAAACTAGCGTACTCACGGATACTCGGAGGGTGACTGAATGCGTTAATACCGGAATGGGAGGTGTTGCGGAAAAGAACGCAGCGCAGATAACTGCGTAGAAAGCTTGCGCGACCGCTGTTTTCACTCTATCTGGTGGGGATGAGCTGCGATCTATGATCTCAGCATCAAAGGAGTTCCCAACCGTTGCTGTGAGCTTCCACGTAATCCTAGAGGAAGCAGTAAGCTATGGCAAGCCTCGAGAAAAATATCGAGCACCACCTGCACACCGGCAAGCAAAATAACTGCTACATGTTCCCAGCTGCTTATACCCTGAGAATCTCTGGCTTTCCTGGATTGAGCAATTCTATCGTGGACTATAGTAGTGAAGAGGGCCGCTGAGAGCCGGAGAGCCGTCCCCGAGTGACTCAAGTACAGTTCAGCGAAGGGACGGCGCAGTAATCCGGACAGCATATCCAGGACTCCCTGATCGAGAGAAGTTGTGTCTGTCTGCATACGAATGGGTTAAATATTCCTGACTCCTGCAGAGGTTGCTAGTTGAATGGTCACTCACCAGCGAGATGGCAGCAGAGACAATGCGTTCTGCTGTTTCCCGGTCCTCCTTGTTCCAGGGGTCCGCAGCCTTTTTGAGAGCTGCCGCCGCATTTTTTACGGCCTGTGTGGTGCCTGACATCAGTTGGCGCGCATATATCCTGTTGTTAATGGTGACTAGATGCAGCAGCCCCAGACCCCAGACGCCTGAGTGGGATTAACGCGATCACGTGTTCCTTGTCATCTTTCTCGACCTCACGCGCTTGACGCTTCAGCGCTTCAGCTCCCTCGGCTGCCGACTGAGAACCCACTGAGTGCAGGCTCTAGGAAAATGCTGATGATGGAAATACATATCTGGTTAATATCCATACAGTGTGCGGGACTCTGAAGCGCAATGGTTCGAGAAGCACGTCCATCATTTTGCAGCAGCAGTTGTGATGTCACACACCCATCGTCACGCAATATTTACCCTGGCGTCGAATATCCGAACACTATCAGCACCTTTCCACTCATTTTGGGACCCTCGAAGGCAAAGAGATCAAGAAGCATAGCCAATGCCACGCTCTTTAACCGCGGTGACACCCCACAAGGCACGAGGAAAAAGCAAGGGTAATCGTTCCATTCGTTGCATTCCAGGCGGAAACGAAGCCATATGGGATGAAGAGCTACACGCCGCCCTTATTGAAGGTATGTTTTGGTCGCCAAGTACATAAACTATCAAACCGATACATTTCTTCTCAGCTCTCAACATCTATCCACCGATGGGCAGACAACGCATACGGCCCATGCATGACGGCAGCGAAGGCCATACAAGCTTGGGTCGATGTCAGCTCATCCAACAGTACCTAATGCAAAGAACAGGGAAAAACCGTACACGAAAGCAGATCTCAAGTCGCATTCAAAGACTGCGGCGGATGCATCAGGATGATCCCGCGAGTACGTCGTACAACGAAATCTGTTCGGCATCAAAACGATCATTGACGTTCTCAGTGGCAGACGTTTTACGTGTCTTGCCAGACATTCAACAGCCGATCTCCCCTGAAATGCTAGTCAATCTAAACGATGGTAACGACGCCGCAGCTGTAGTTCCACCGCGCAGGGTCCCAGCGACACCTCCCTCGATAGGTTTGATATGCCTATCCACCATTGGAGCACTGACTTATCACTACGAACATAGGCTCTGTGGAGTCTAGTGCATGCTCGAGCCCATCTCTTCATCTGGTTGGAGATTCCGACCACTCAAGTGCCTCGGGCGCGTCTGTTCAGTCAGATCAGCTGGCTTTCAGACTTTCTGAAGTCGCGAATTTGCCTGCCTCTGCCTCGGGAGATGCAAGAATTGACGTCTCTACTGCAAGCAGTGAACAAGAAAACATGTGGCCCGACGCGGGACTTCGTATCCCCGATCAACCTGTTCCATCTCTGTCCCGAAGGCGGATGACATCCGACATAAACATTCCTGATCTAAGTTTTCAGCTCGATCTTCCTTCTGGCCTGCAGTTTTCATTTCCAGATTCAGGCTGTGATTTCGAAGCATCCACTATGTCTGTTGAAACCGGAAGGTCACTTTCTTTTGCTGGAAACCAGTTTCCCTATCTTAGCTACCATGGTCATTCCGCCGATCCTATCACCCCTGTTGATCAGATTATCCGCACCCCGGAATTTCCACCTCAGGTACTTCGATGCGACAAGCGCTCAGCACACCAGTCACGTTGCACCGAGAAAGATGGCATCTTCTCGCAACCAGTCACCTACGTTCCTTCATTGGGTCCGTGCGACCCCCAACCTAGTCCTCACTTGTTCGCCACTGCAGATTATAGCTCTAGTAAACCCAGCCCCTTCCATACGTCCCGAGCGCAGAACTATTCTTTCCCGTCTTCGCCACTCGCGTCGTTCCCATCTGGCGTTCACAGCCTCTCTTCGTGCTTAGCGCCACTGGGGCCTGAAGGCTACCAGGGCGAGAATCAAATACAAGATATCACCCAACTCGCTCAATTGCCTCGTCGCCTGTCGTATCCTTGTGACTCACGGCTGCTTGACTCGGGGCTGTCTCTTCGAATGTCTCCTGCGGCCTACTCATACGTCTCTGAGGAAGGTAACATGGCTAGCACACTTGGTGGCCTGGAGCTGGCATCCCCGGCTGTGATCAGGCCTTTCTTTACCTCTGACTTCCCATGTCACGTCTCGGGCAGTTCGCCTCATACCCCTCTCGAGAAAGTAGCGACGGCCCCTGTCCATGATGGCTCAATCTCTCGGTGACTACCCCTTGCGTCAATGCGATACCTCCTCAATTACCACACCCCATATTCTCATTGAGTAAATGTAATCCCTACGCTAGAACTGCCCCTGCCGTGTTGGTGTATCTCTCTCGTGTTTCGTGTAGCGTACGATGTACCGTAATTTCGGTTTGTAACCTGATGTGGGTAGGATTGGTCAATTGGTCAGATTTCGAATAGACCTGCACACGCCGATGCCGAAGTTCCCATTCTCGGTGTTTCAGAGTCCGGCACAGAGTCCAACGCATGGGAAGAACGGGTGACTTCCTGGCATTCGGATGCACTCATATCCCCGCGTGCAGACCTCACCTCCCTCAGTTCAGCATGCTCTTGCTGCAGCATCCGGGTCTTGGCACAAAGTAAAGGACTTGCCTCGAGCTAGACATTTCGAGGAGTTTCCTTTGTCTCACGGGATGTCTAGAAACCAAAGGCAAGTTGTACCTGTGCTTATGCCTGGTCGCATCTTCTCGTGTTCATCCAGGGCCTTGATTTTCCCTAAGAAGTGGGCATTGGCAGGCAGGAGACCTCACTTTTCGCCCGCTTCGCGCCTCATTTTGACGATTTGAGAGGGTACCGAATGTGGTACGCTATATATGTGTTTGAGGTAGGATGGAATGGTAGATATAGACGATGTCCTCTTGGCCTTCGGTGGCTGAAAGAAAATATGACAACGAACCCGCCGCCATATTTGAAACAATTACAGCCGTCTCGAGAGATCAACACCTGCTCAAACGTTTCTAGCGAGGTGCCCATCGACCCGTTCAAAATTGGGGCACTCCACCAAATGCCCGAAAACACATCTACGCAGCTCGACGATTCAGGGAGGGAATGGAGTACCATTTGGAAGCAAGGTACGAACTAGGAGGTTTAGTGCAGTGGGGACATTCGGGATCTGTTTGTGCCCTTCGATAGCAACTGTCTTACGTAACGAGCACGCGTTCTGGCTGAAAATCTTTTTGTGGCCGCAGTCCACCGACGGAGTTCGACTCCCGTTGCCTTGGATGCAACGCGTTTGATACCTTGTTGAGCGTGTTTTCCTTCGTCATTTCACAATGTCTAGTGGACCGGAGCGCCCCAGCGTATTATCGAGGGTATTGTATCACCTTCTCTTTCTGCGTTTACGAACACCGCTGATTACCTTGTTCAGAACCGCAGGCTCCTCACAAGGCATCATCTACGCAAGGTACTGATTCGTGAACAGATAGTCCTCATCCACTGATACTCTCTACCACATGATTAGTATTCCTGGCTTCCGGATGTGCTGCGTCTCAAGAATAGTGTACACTTGTCCCTATAAACTTCACCGAGCGCAGGCTCACCGGACTATTTATCCTAGATCGTGGGTCGCATCATCGGCCCTGTCTTGACCGTCACCATCTTTTCCGCGGGAGTTGTATACGCCTACGAGAGAGGGAAATCAGTGACATTGACAAACTCTGTGACGCCACTGCTTGCCGTTGTCGTAAGCGACCCTCGTCAAAAGGCGTACTATCCCCTACCCCCCACCCGGACGGACCCCCCACTCGGACAGTCACAATATCTCACCCATTTTTTACTCAACCACTATGAAACTTCATACACGTCATCTTGTAGCTTGCATGAATAGAATCCAACCAGTTTTTTGAAGGGAAATGCACTGAGTAGCAAGAACGAAAAAAGTTGGTTTGTCACACCTGCCGACCCAATGCCGTGTCGGAGTCTTACTATTTGCGACGAAAGTGGCAAGGTCGCGATCTTCTGGCATTTATCTTATCTTATCGCAGCTTCCTGTGTCCCATGCGCGTAGGCCAACTGAGCGGGGTTTCAAAATGAGCCCTGTGACATGTGTGACTGTCCGAGTGGGGGGTCCGTCCGGGTGGGGGGTAGGGGATAGTACTTTGGGATTCTCACAGTAATTGATGACGTTAGGTTGGACTTATTCTAGTGTTCAGGTAAGCAATGAGCGTGGAACATGCATCTAGTTGAAGGCTCTCTGACGGCGTCAATCTCCAGGAATGGGTGAGTCGCGCGTCTATCTCGGGCGCGTTGCATCTCAACGGTCGGCGCCAAGGACGTCTTATGATCGCTATTATGAAGGCCGGAAGTCATTTGGGGCCTTATCATCCCAGGTGCGGGCGCGCGCTTTTGGACGCATACGAGTTGATACATGATACCCCCATGTAGGCCCGCAATCTCGCACGCTTGATCTGGGTCCAAGTTGCTCTACCACCCACGGACGACACCACCGGCAAGACCCCGTCGACTGACGTCACACCGCAGCAGCTACGTCGCCGCAAAATCGACGCACTCAAGTTGATCGTCTCGTTCGTGATCGCCACCAAGCACTACTTGCGCGAAGAGGATGGCCTGGACTGGGACGATTACGCGGGTGTCATACCCGAATCGTTCACACGGTCGTACTCCCGTCGCCAGTCGCGTCGGAGTTCGGTTTCGACGGGTTACAATGCCGTGTCCGAGTATAGTTCGAGCACCGGTAATTCGAGATCGGTCAGCCCGTCACGATGTGCGAGTAGCGATGGCTCGCCGGTGGCTGCAACCAAACGCGTGAGGGTCAAAAGGAGTTCGGACAGGGTCCTAACTTCCAGATCGCCGCTCATAGCCGGGGAACACAGTTCCATAGACTTCAATGATTATACCGAAGCGTCTATACCTTTCCCACTTGTGTACGTTGTATGATCGCTTCTGGCACACGTCGGTGGATTCTGATGCACTAAAACCCCCTACCCAGTATCGCTCATGAGCTTGCAGAATCTTATTCGCGTTTAGGCGAGACGGCCTGTTGGAGACTGTTGGTCCGGCTGGTACGCCATCGTTTGTCCTTACTACTCTCCCGTTTGAAATTGATCCGCCGCTTCGCTGTAGGTGTGAATTCCATGAACTCTACGTAAGTGACTGCACCAGAATCTATTCATGCATTCATGCGACCACTGTTAGCATTTCGAGTCTAGTTGATCAGTTGACCAATGTTGAGCGAATCGCCAATACACCTATACCCAAATCATGTATGCT
>WTXF01000405.1:0-20508 GCA_022496215.1 Russula brevipes | reverse complement strand
TGTGGCCTGCACAGGATTGCTAAATGGTTAATCACGGAGCACTCACAGGATGTGCAAGCTTTGGGCCTCGACAACAATGTTACTCCGCTACATTTGGCGTCTTCCCGGGGCCACGTCGAACTTGCACGAGTCCTTCTCGAGCACGGCGCTATCGCCACGGCGCAGGAGGGGAATGGGGAGACTCCGCTGCATGGGGCGTCGGAATGGGGACACCTCGAACTCGCACGGGTCCTTCTCGAGCACGGCGCTGTCGCCACGGCGCAGGACGGGAATGGGTGGACTCCGCTGCATCGCGCGTCGGTCGGGGGACACATCGAACTCGCACGGGTCCTTCTCGAACACGGCGCTGTCGCCACGGCGCAGGAGGGGAATGGGAAGACTCCGCTGCATTGGGCGTCGGCCGTGGGACACCTCGAAGTCGCACGGGTCCTTCTCGAGCACGGCGCTGTCGCCACGGCGCAGGACGGGAATGGGTGGACTCCGCTGCATTGGGCATCTTACGGGAGACACATCGAACTCGCACGGGTCCTTCTCGAGCACGGCGCTGTCGCCACGGCGCAGGACGGGAATGGGTGGACTCCGCTGCATTGGGCGTCGTACAGGGGACACCTCGAACTCGCACGGGTCCTTCTCGAGCACGGCGCTGTCGCCACAGCGCAGGACGGGAATGGGTCGACTCCGCTGCATCGGGCGTCGGACGAGGGACACCTCGAACTTGCGCGGGTCCTTCTCGAGCACGGCGCTGTCTCCACGGCACAGGACAGGAATGGGAAGACTCCGCTGCATTTCGCGTCGTCCGGGGGACACCTCGAACTCGCACGGGTCCTTCTCGAGCACGGCGCTGTCGCCACGGCGCAGTCCAGGAATGGGTCGACTCCGCTGCATGGGGCGTCGGAATGGGGACACCTCGAACTCGCACGGGTCCTTCTCGAGCACGGCGCTGTCGCCACGGCGCAGGACGGGAATGGGTCGACTCCGCTGCATCACGCGTCGCTCCGGGGACACCTCGAATTCGCACGGGTCCTTCTCGAGCACGGCGCTGTCGCCACGGCGCAGGACGGGAATGGGTTGACTCCGCTGGATCGGGCGTCGTCCAGGGGACACCTCGAACTCGCACGGATCCTCCAGCATGAGTCAACCGTGACGGCCCAAGACCGCTGATTCACATGTAGTAATGGAGAATGCTAGCTGTCTTTGGGTGATTCTACATATCTAATGTACGTTCCGTTCCTGTCCTCCTCCCGTCCCTTTGATTATCTGCGGCTGGCTAAGTGTTGTCCCTGACAGCCTGACCACTGTATGCGTCTTCCGCCTTCAGAAGAGGTTCCCCTGCCAGTGGCAATGACACCATATGGCCGCGACGTGTTCTATACCCTCGGGTCACCAGTTGGATACAGCGACTACTTGCTTGCAGAAATGTCAATCTTCATAGCGGCATATTTAGTTCGCTATAGAATTTTGCTGTGTACTGTACCTGCGAGTTTTTATGAGATGTGTAATCAGATACTCGCAGACCAATGCGATGATAGACTCGCTGTCACGTTGTCACCCTAATCGAGTTCAGTATAGCGAATTCCACTTGATTTATACTATCATGAACGACCCACGGAGAAAGCTTTCGAACTGAAAACAAGTAGGTACCCAACACATTCAACCTGCAGGGATGCAACCTTAGCTTATACACCAACAACCTGTTCGTGCACCTCACTCTGTCGCCCAACACACCCCAAGATGACCCGGTACCCTTCCTTCCTTCGATCGTAGCACCGCGCATATGTTACTGGCTCATGCAAATATCTGAGACAAACGAAGGTGCGGTATGATGATCGAGTGGGAACATCGCCACCCGTGTCAGCTGCCGCACTTGTTTGCAGCGCCAGCGCAAGGGAACGGCGCCGATCAGTTGCTGCTGTCCACATCCCTTGTAAGCACGGAAGTCAGCAGCAGCTCAGCGGCAAGTCAGTCTGCCAGGCCTTCGCCAGCTGGAGGGGGATGGTGTCATGCTCGGAAGCGTCAGGATGCCTAAACCTGGGAGCAGCGAGGGATATGCAGTAAGGGTACTTTCGAGTTCTTTCGGCATGTGGAAGAATTCTTGTTATGTACGGAGGTGCATCCTGTGTGCGCGATCTTGGGCGCGCTGAGAGACCGCGGGCCGACGAAGAGGAAGAAGAACAAAACACAGAAGGCAGTGTGTCTTGGTGCTCACTGCTCGGAGCCTGCAACACCTTGCACAGAGAGCGTTGACGTTGTATCCCTCTCCGGTCCGGGTCGGCACTGCAAGCTGGGACAAGCACTTTGTCGCGACCAGGTATGCCGACCGTCGTGGGGGTGGGGGAGGCGCCTTTCGGTTTGTGTTAGGACCAATGTCATATACCTGCAGCACGGCACACGGCGCATCGGGGTCTTCGATGACGAATTGACCTGCGAGGTGGACAGCGGGGCTGCGACAACGTTTCCGGACATGTGCCCTGTTAACCACACGACCAGAACACGCATACAGCCGTGGCTGATCAGTAAAAAAAAAACTTTCACACGCGCAGAAGAAAGCATCGGGCTCGACGCACGCTTCTGATGACGAGAGCGCGTCTGCAGTCCCGAGCAACAATGTGGGGGATGCGCACCATGGGATGCGCACAACTATCATGCCATGCCCGAAGTGGTCGTATTTGAGAGTGGGCAGTTTCCATGCCCGTGAAGACTTGAAGATGAGAGGGGGATTGTGAGGGGCGGGTGCGCGGTGAGCCAGGTCAGGTTGCTAGTGGGCCTGACGGCGATCTCTGAGGTGGCGGGTTGGGGCATTGAGAGTTGGGCCATCGGGATGAAAGAGGGGCGTTTATACACGACCAGTGTTGGTGTCCGATAGAGCGAGGGTTGGATAGCCTGCCAGTGTCGTGGGTGTTAATGTTGGTGTTGGTGGTGTTGGCGGGCAGTGAGAGCGCTAGTGAGCGATCTCACGACTGAATTAGCGCTGTATTATGTCACACCCTTGCCCACTGTTTCCCCACACCCACGAGGGCCACGACAGTCCCACTACTGTCAGGTAGGTGCTCCATGCTCGCTGGCACGCGTTATCTCTTATGCAGTACAGCGGTCTATCATCAAAGTCAAAGCAAATATAGAACCACATTTTTTATTACAAGTACAACCAATAGACGTCAATCTCAGCATAACAGATCCGAGTCTCCGCATGCACACTGCCATATATAGCCACATGAGAGTTGAGCGCGTTGAGCGTTGAGCGCTGAGCTTTTCTTCCATTCCTGATGAGGTATGTCTCTCCGCGAGAACATCATCAAGCTGTCCAACACGGTCTATTCGAGATCAGACCATCAGAATTCCATCCAGACGTCCAGTGGCGCCGCCGCCAACTCGACATCGTGGGACGCTGCATCAGGTTGCGCCGAGTTCCGTGGAGCTCATTTTTCTGTGATCTTAACGTGGCAGGCCACACTTTCCCCGCGAGAGGTACTCATATGCGCGTTGCTATGTATGAAACAATCCAATCGTCTGTGATCAGGGTAACGGGTAGCCAACCCGTCCAACGCGTACATGCGCCTACCTCTCTCTTCCTCCAACATACCACACCAGTGAACCTCACCCTCGCTTGATTCTGGTGCCATTATCCGCTCCTCTCGCGCCAGTGTAGATTCACGATGACATCGATAAGTACCTACATCCTGCCTCGTCAAGCAAGAATGACAGAGGGACTGCGGACCACCATGTCTTGCCGTCCCGGATACCTGACCGCACTGGCTAGGCCAGGGAGCGCCGAACGTCGAACGGCCGATCCGATGGGTCTCCGGGGCCGGGGTTGGTCGAGAAGGTGGTTCTCGGCGTCTTTCATGGCTTGTTCAGTGGTGTCCGCGAGTCCGGGCCCTTAGTGCCTTGACTAGCCCGGGCATCACTGGTCGGGTGGTGTCTTCCACATTGCACAAACCCGCACAGATTGACAAGCACTGTCTCTCTCTGATTTTCCATGTAAGGTCTGTATGCCAAGAGGAGCTGAGCGCTGAGCTCTTCTGAGGACCTGTCTTCATGGATCTCTCTATCTCCGAGCAGCGGCAAAGCCCCCCCGTACTTTTCGTTGTAGGGAGAAAAGTGAGACAGACAGGAGATTGAGACGTGTGGCTCGGCGACACCGTCGAGATTGGTAGCCCCCGCAAGGCAGTGCTGGGCCAGGGATTCTCTCTCCAGGTCGAGGTTGGACTTGTTATATCCCCTTGTATAGTATCCAGTGGCGGCGAGGCATGCATTGGATTGTTGGTTACGAGTATGGGATGTCAGCTGGACTCTTTCGCGCGCTGCGCGCAGATATGTCCTCCATAAGTCGTGGATATCTAGGGAGGGTACTCTCGCAGATCCCGCACCGAGTCTTATATGGGACCTTGGGCTCCGTGCTGGCTAAAGGTTGCGCTCAGTCAAAATAGTATCAGGGCGTAGATCAAAGACCTTGACATCCGCTGACAGGCGGGAGACATGCGGAACACACTGGCAAAGGGCTATGTCCGGTGGCCCTGCAACGCAGCTCGGTCGCTCGGCGCGACTTGGGGGGGGAAATTCTCACATAGCGAAACTGAATTTGTACTTCGCGGTACCGCCAGTGGCGATCGGCGTGTCGCTGGGTCAGCGACGGCAGTGGTGAAAGATGTGAGATTGTTCCCCGGGCCCTCCGCTCACCCGGGATGACCGCGGATTGCAAGTCCCTGAGGTGCTCGGACTTTCGTGGTCACGCTTTGGGGCGCGGGAGGCACAGCCTGAGGATTCTGAAAACAACACCCCGTTGCATGCAGCGGCAGCCCTAGGGAGGGTTGAGCCGTTGAGGTTGTCCGTGTGCTACTCGAGTATAGTGCGAATGCGGACGCCAAAGACGACGAAGGCGGGATTGCGTTCCAGGTGGCGTTGGGAGACGAGATAAGGCAATTATTGTCAGAACGTCAGAACACTGTGCTGAGACAGTACCGTCGTAGCACTGTCGTAGCTTTGAAAAACGCGCGTCCGTCCAAACGGTTCTTCAATTATGTTTCATGATGCTTTATCTGACAATACATAGTACTGTAATATGATATTTCGTTGAACGTATGGTGTCCATGAGGAGCGGAGATGATCGTGTGATGAGGACATCAGATTGTTTTGTTCCCGAGTCCGATGAGGTCGCCTTGGTACCCGGCGCTTGCTTTGCCTTAATCGAATGATCATCCGCTCTCTTGGATCTCTGTCCTCCCAGCCTCACTCGCCCGCCTTCTCCCGCCTACTACAGTAGCGTCCTGTTTTCCTTCTTTTTCCCCCAAGTAACGGGAGTGCGCCAGACCCTAGCGGATTGCTGCAAGTTCACTGCCCAAGTGGGGTTTGCCATCACGTTGATTGCGACATGTGTATGGGCGCGTACTAGTAGTGCGCTGGCGCGATGATCACTTCCGTCAGTCAGCGTCTCTGATGCACGACAGATGGAACGCATAGGAACGACTCACCTGAGCAGTTCTTGGTTTATAGGAGGGCGTTCTCGTTCTCGGAATCGACATGGTGCCCACGGAGGACAGGAGCGGGGACGGGCGCGAACGCGACTGGGGGCGGCAGCACCGGCGGGTTGCTGGGAGCGTGGACGGCAGGTGTGGGGACTGCCAAGCGAGACAAGAGGTTGCCCCACAGCGCGGGTGAGTGGGCGTGGGAGGAGGAAGACGGTGCTTCCGGAGGCTGCACGGAGCCTGGGCCGGGAAGTGGTCGCCGCGCGTATGCGCAGGGGGGGCCAGCGACGCGGTCCTCCAGCATAGGGGAATCCCGGCCCGGGCGTGATAGAAGACGCGGCGATGTCCCCTGCCCGCGTGCGGCTCGCCCTACTGTCTATCCTCGCTCGCCTCCGCTCTGCTTGGCCTCGCCACTCCCGCCGCTTCACATTGGGAACACCTGAGAGTGAAACACTCCGTCCCTGACAAGTGGGGAGCCAGGGCTCCCCCGGCCTGCACAACCATCGACTTGCACATTGCTCTCAAGCTGCACAACGAGGATGCATTATATCATTAATCGAAGCGACGAGGTCAGCGACCCGGGACTCGCGTCGCGGTCGATGCAACCTGTATGTCGGGTGCGCGACAGACTCCGAGTCCTCAACGTATGTGCGGTCCCTATATATCACCACTGGTTCGCGCCTAGGCCGCTGCTGCTCGTTTGTACGCACTGGCGTGTATGTATATGGTATGTTCTGCACTGTGACCTCAGTCAAGTCTTAGGAGTCCTCTAGTCGGAAATTCTCCACGTATGCGCAGTGCTATCGAGTCTTGTCTACTGCTTACACCGTACCATGGGTTAGATGTACATCCACTCGTGGCAAAGCACAGACGAAGGTCGAATAATAGACGGTCATCGCCAGCCGCATGTGAGATCGAGAAAGTGCATATGAGGCACATGACAGATATTATCAATGGTGTGTAGAGAACGAACAAATCGAAACAAGAAATCAACGAGCCATGGTATCAGCGAGAATAAGCTCTCGTGCCTTCTGATCTCTGGGGACGAATGAACATGGGAACGGTGTTGGAGAACTAGAACCGTCATCAACCTCACCAAGCGTCCGAAAAAGAACCGAGCGATTACCTTACGAGAGCGCCTCTGTACGGGTAATCAGAAGGCTTTCCCCCACCACCTTTCCGCTCGATGTTGAAAACCGAGGCCAAAGATGCGATCAAAATAAACAACGTCGCGTCGGCGACGTGCCGGCCAGGGCAGACCCGTTTTCCAAACCCAAACGCTAGTGGTAGAATGGGATCGTCGCGCAGGCTTCCATCTGAATTCAGGAATCTCTCCGGTTTGAAGACATCCGGTTCGGGATAGAAGGCAGCATCATGTAGTATTGCCCTGAAAATGCAGTTGAGGCTACTGTGAAAGCGTAAGGACTAGTATGGCTCACCATGTATTTCCAATCACCACCGCGTCTAGGAAAGTATGCGGAAGTCAATATCGAACATATTCGTTTTGGGAGATAGGGACTCTACTCTTCGGTATGAAGAAGCCCGCATACACGTCATCTCTTTTAGGCGCATGTGGGAGTGCTGTCATTGAGGATAAGATTGGCGGGATGCTTTTCAGCTATCTCGTGTGAGTAGTCATCGGGGATACTCACCGACAGGAGTGACAGGGCGCCATCTCGTGACTTCCTTGTAAACTGCATCGATGAATGGTAACCTCGGGCGATCTTCGAACGTTGGAAGTCTATCTCGCCCTATGGCAAAATCAAGTTCGTTCTGCGCCCTCTTCAGGACGTCAGGGTAAAGCAACATTGCCACAAGAAATGTCATAATAGAGGAACTGGTCTGGAAAAGTGTTCTAAGGTTCGCTACAGATTTGAGGGCTTTGTCCATCGACTTACAGTTTCGGCCCCAGCTGTAGAGAACGGTTTACAAAGCCGGATCAAAGAGCCGTGACAGATACGGACCAGAATAAAGAGAACCTAGGGCACCAGCAATCGTTTCCTCCGCCTTATCACGATCAGGTCCACTTAGATTCCGGCTCTCGACCTCCTGAAGGTTCTCTAGAGCAAGCGAGGGCAGCGCAGTACCGTTGCGCTGTGTGGTTTGCTGGAATTCTTGGATATTCCTATATACAAATAAACGATTACTTACGATACTCTCCTTTACGAATTGCATTGGCGGAAATAGGACCTGGTTCCCCAGTTCATGGCCATAACGCGCTAGCGGCTTGTAGCTGAGCCATGGTAGCCATTCAGGGATGTGGCGCACTGAAATGTACGTGCTAAGTCAACTACGGTGCGGAAAAGGGGAGATCACATACGGAAAGGAATTTCATTAACGAGTAGAGTACCTGGAAGAATCTTTGCCGACCCGAACCTGATCATCCTTGTGGAAGCATCGAGCATTCTATCACTGCGCTCGCGAGCTTCATATCCATATGTCATAGTGAGGATCAACCCCCCTTGAAACCTAAGCATTTCTCGGATCATTGAGGAGGGTAATGTGGGGTCAGAGACTGACAGCTCGATATGGGATTCCCACTCATCCGGGTTTTCCAGTATCCGGGAAAGGAGTACACGTGCTCTCGCCTGTAGCATCGGGCGATATGACGCGGAAGCGGCTGGCCGAAGGCCACGGTCAAGCACCCTGCGTCCGAGACGCCAACTTTCGTCGCCTCTCGCAGTGGGAAGAACCCACTGCCATCCCATCCTGACCCGTGTCAGCTGAGGCCCTGCGTGTGAAATTCAAGGACTCACATATCGGAGAATGGGATCTCAGGGCGATCAACGTAAATATCTCCACGCCTTTCAAGCAGATCCTTGGCAGCTTTGGCGGTGTTCAATACGATGATAACCTGTCCAAAAATATGGAAAGATATGATTTCCCCTATCGTTCCTGTCAGAGGTGAAGCCCTGGAAAGGAAAATTCGCACCATATATTTTCGAAAATCGAGTATATGTGAGCCAAGAGGATTGCTTTGGGATATCAAGAAAATTTCCGATGATTGGCAAGGGCCGTGGACCAGGTGGATACGGTAGCCAACCCCTTCTCCTATGATCGCGGATAGCCCGGATTACAGCCAAGAATAGCAGAATGGCGAAAAGGTCGACGATGTATGCAAGGTGGGCCATGCTCTCGCTGAGCGTGAACGCTAAGATACTAAAGTGGGGAGGGAAGCCAGTACCAGTCGGTCACATCAGGAGTGGGCATTTGCAGGTCTTATAGTAGCAGAGGCAGAGGATCACTTTCGATCACGGTGACACCCATATGGTTCTGTTAGTGAGAAGAAGGCAGACGCACATATATTATGTCATGATAGTGTCAACATCCGTCAACATCGGGAAAACCCTCCGTGCTAGCGAGTGACAGATTGTTGATATTCAAATAAGATAATCACAAAAGGCGAAAACGCCTCAACGCTGCTCTGATTCGTAGGGGCACCATGGTTAAGTCTTATATACATTTGCTTTCCACGTACGGAGTACCAGCATGCGAATGAAAAGGTGGGGAGACGATCACTGAAAAAGGGAGGAACCTGTCATTTGTGGTGCAGTATGAGATCAGATCAATGACAAAAGTGGGTTCTCGAGTTCTCTTTAGAGAAGGGTATTAAAGCTGTCATTCGGTTCGGAAATTTTGGCATCCCGTGGGTATAAATGCGCTGGTGTCCGGCTTACTTTTCATCCGAGCCGGTCCAGAGATGGATCGCCAGATGGATGGAAATCTCAGCTCTGCTAAGCCAGCCGATTTTTGTGTACCGTAGTTCATACTTTTCTATTGTCAATCTAAAAAGGTTTCCGGGTTTCCAGGGTCGATGTGCACCGGACTCGTTGAATGTTCCACGTCTCCGGTTAGCAGGTTCTCCAGAGTACGTTTGAAATGTCTGCCGCACGGGCAGTCACGGCCGGGCAATCGGGGGGAAACGAGGGGGCGGGGAAACTCACGAGGAACCAGGAAGCGGGATGCCAGTGACGTGCTTGCCCAGCGCTCCGACTCGCGCAATGCTGAGCTAGGCGACCGCGATGCCCTTACGATTCGCTATAATCGACAGGGCGTCCACGAACTGGAAGGTTGTATTCCGTTATTTGGGGCCCATTATAGCTGTATCGGTAAGGGACACCTCCGCGTAATGCTCGACCTTGTACTTCGGGTCGAATCGCGCCGGCTGGAACGGATCGAGTCTCTGTACTGCCCGCTAACAGACCCCATCCTAGTGAGTTGATGATGCGTATATTAAAGATGAGGTGGACACAAAAAAATAAATTTCCAAGTGCGACAAGAAAATAGGTAACTTAGTTTACAAATTCCAGTAAACCAGTCCGAAAACTAGCACCCAGCTCTGTCTAGCATGGAGTTTGGTACATTTTAGTAATCCGGGAGGTCGAGCGCCCTGACGAGGCTCTCGGCTTTGGCGGAGCGTGGCTTGAGCGTGCTCTTGAACGGTTTCGGGTGCCTACAAGGGTGGAGTCAGCAACGGACAGATTTCGATTATTCTTTTTTTCCCCATGCAGAGGGCGATCGAAAGGAAGGAACGTACGTAAGGACTCCGCTGGTGAACTCGTGCTTGGGCTCCTGGACGACGCCGTTGATGGTCACCTTCTCAATGTCGAACACGGAAAGCACGGTCGAGGCAAGGATGAACAGAATGGACTGTGCGAGCTGCGCGCCGGGGCATGCACTGGGTTTGACGCAAACGCACCAGGGTGTGAGTATCATCTGCGGTTCCGCGCGCGACGGGAATGGGTGGATCGCAATGATCACTCACCGGCGTCCGTAGCCAAAGGCAAAATCAAACGGATCAGGCTCGGCGGGCTTGCCGGGCTGCGCGATCAGGCGATCGGGGTTAAAGGTCATCGGGTTCTTGTACACCTCAGGATCATGGTGGAAGTGCCTGTCGCGTTTCGTCAGCGAGGACGAACGCGCGATAAGGGAGGTAAAGCGCGCACCAGATATTTGCCATGATGATGGAGCCCTTGGGGATGAAGTAGCCATTGTGGACATCGTCCTGCTCGGCGCAGTGAGGGGCACCGAGTGGGGTCGTTACGCCCCAGCGGATGACCTCCTTGAGCATCATGGCGAGGTACGGAAGCGAGTCGCGGTCGGAGAATGTGGGCAGCCTGTCGTTGCCCACGACCAAGTCGAGTTCGGCTTGGCATTTCTTCTGAATCTCCGGGTACATGGTCATCGCGAGGAGGAAGCAGGTCATTGCAGAAACAGGCTGCAGAAAAGAGCGATGGTGAGCGAACTGCCGCCTGACGTGCGTCAGCGGCCAGTGTGATGCTTACAGTATCAGAACCACCAGTGTAGAGACTGCCTGCGGCCCACTTGATCTCTTCCTCTTCTTCGGGTGACACCTTGCGACCTTCGAGAAAATTCGTGACAAAGTTGGGGACTGCAGTTCCCTTGGCCTGCAAGGGGGGGGGGATTCAGAATCCGAACAACGGTTGACTGACATAGATTGGGGTACACACCATCTGGTCAAGCACAAACTCGTATGTTTTGTCGGTCACATCAAGGAGTGTTTGCCGCCACTCGCGCGCGATCTTGTGGAAGCCACCGCCGGGGAACCACTCGGGGATGAAGCGAAGGAAGGGAAGGGAGTCGACTGGAAAGAGACCAGGCGTGAGGAGGATGTTGAGTTGATTCGTCGCTTCGTCGGCAATGCGGACCAAGTTGTCGTTCTCGGACTTTGGCCTGTATCCGTGTGATATCCGAAGGACAATGACGCCGACGGCCCTGAGGTGCCATTAATCGATCAGCCATCATCGCAAGAAAGAGTTGAGCCGGCCAAGGAACGCACTTGCGGACCGGGCCGACGAAGTTGGTTGGTTCGTCCAACAAGCGGCGGAGTATCAGTGCAGATTCCTCTTCCAAAGTGTCCCGGAACTTGTCGACGCTAGCCCTGGAACCGATGACGGATTGGAACATGCGGCGGAACGCCCTGAGTTTATCGGTGTATTGGAGGAACACGAAGGTGTCCTTCCATCCAACGAGGTCGCAGGCCATCGTTAGGTGGGGCCTGCTTGAGTAGATGGCGCTCTTTGTGCTGAGAATGTCAGTCGCGAGTTGCGGAGAGTTGATGATGATGGTTGGTTGTCCGAGTACAGTGAATTGGATGAGGTCACCTAGGCAATTGAGTACGAGACGGTCTAACACCGGGTCGATGGTTGATCCACTCACCATATTTCTGCTTCCACTGGGAAAAGACCATGTACTCCAGCTCCGTGGGTATATCCAAGAGGTTGCCAATAATCGGCCAACCCTTGGGGCCGGGGACTGGGCGACCCAAAGGCTTCTTCTCTGTCATCTTTTTCAGGAGCCAGAGAGCGAGGACCGCCAGGGCGATGTTGACGGCTTGAGTGGTGAGAGACATGGTGAGGATTGGGAAGTGAACGAGGGGCTCATAAAGCGCAAGGGCGGATTATATAGAGGACATCGCGGCAGGATCCGAGCAAACGACCCGGTTGAATAGAAATATAAACCGATAGCTGATAACTTCCCTTGTGTACAGACGTCTGTCTTTAATCGCAGGGACATGTCTCGTTTAAAGGATCACCGATCACCGGGACAGCACCGGCACATCGGGAGGCCAGCTTCAGAAATCGGATTGGATAGAAAGGGCGTATCTGACGAGACTGACGAGACAGTTCTGTGGTTGGCGGAGGATGCTGACCTCCGGCGTAAACGGTAGCAGTAGTGTACCCTCAGGCTTTCTTGAATTTCCGAGTCAATGTGCCGCAGGGATAAATTCGTTCCTTCGACCGACTTGGATACTTTGGAGGCTTTCGACAAGTACTTGATTCGGGGATAGAAAACACCCGGAAACTCAATAAGCTGGGTGAAAAAACCTGCAACCAGAATAGGCGTAGAGAGGTGTTCAAATGTTTCCGATGGCTGGGCGCGGTGCCAGCAAAGCAAGATAAATGGCCCGATTGCTGACTAAGCAAAGGCAAAAGTTGACCGCTGCCGTCCCGCGGCTAGTGCAAGTGTGCAACTCGACGCTCAACCCTACTGTACATGTACACGATGTATCCGAGCCATACCTACGGGCTGACCGCCCTGGATCCCGCGGCCCACGGCCCTGTGCCTCGAGCGACGTATAGTGGGACAATATAGGGATATTGCCAGATTACCATTACGCTAAGTTATCATGATGCGCGCCGCTCCACTGCGGCACTGCCACCGCTTGCACAGCCGCTCCGCACACTTCCTTGCGTTACTCCGAATTTGGGTATTTTTTCGAGCTTGGCCAGCCTGATCGTGTTCCTTGATAAACACAAGCTCCATGTAGCCGACATTCGAGGCCGGGCGAGGTGGGAATCACTTGAGTAATTCCATCCGTCAGTGGCTTTAAGACGGTTTTTGTTTTTATCGCGCTTCCTTTGGTTCCTGAGCCCGCTAACTGAAGGGGTTCTTTAGTGACATCTGATGGCGATGCTCCTTGTAAACCAGCTAACCCCTACATCCTGGCAATTTCTTACTTGCTGTGACGGCTTGTGCGACTTGGTCGCTTCGCTCGGTACTATGCGCATTAGCTCGCTCTTCTCGAGCTGCAATTCTAGCGTCTGCGGTTCATCGCGCTCATACTTCCGGCTCAACAATGGCACGACCCGAATCGTGGCCTCGCTTGTTCCTCCCACTTAGCGAGACATACGATGGTTCCACAGACACCTTCCTTCGCAACCCATGCGCCGCCACGTTTCATCTTTTTGCCACCAGTAGCTTGATGACCTCAACTCCAACGTCCTAGTACCCTCTCATTTACCCGCGGACGTCCCAGGGCGTCTCGATGCTTCGCTGCGTCGCCCAAAATAACAACCTGTCGCCAGGCATTGACCATGCGTTATGCTTGTGTGGTGCCTAAAGGCACTTCCTCGTGTCGTTCGCCGACCTGGGAAATTTTGACTTGTGCAGCCAGTCTAGGCCCGGTTTGCTGACCTTTTTGCCCAGGCTTTGCCGTCTTGTGAGTGTGTTGACTTTGTTTCAGAAGTCTCTGGAAGCATGCCGTCCCTGTTCTTTTTCGGACCCGGCTTTTGTGATCCGTTTCTCGCTACTCTCAAGGTTTTTTGGGTCTTGTCTGCCGTCAGTAAACATATCGAGTAACTTCCGGGAACTGAAATGCCCCATTCCATTTGGGGTTCAGGTGCTAATTGTACGCACTGGTGTATGTATATGGTGCGTTCTGCACTGTGACCTCAGTCAAGTCTTAGGAGTCCTCTGGTCGCCGCAAAGGAGGGGATGGAGGGTCAGGAAGACTGCTGGTAGGCGGAGCCTGAAGCTTGAGGTTTTGACACAGATGCGAGAAAGCGAGAGAAGACAACACGTCCGAGTCCCGCATCATGACATGACAACTCGGGTAATGTTATCGGTAGATTAAATCCGCAAGTTCTATATATCCAGGTTTCTCCGGATCTGTTGCCACGCCTACCAATCCAAAGTTTCTGATTTGCAGATATCAGCACGGTCTCCTGCGGTCCTGCCTCATCTCCCTCACTCTACAAGTTCTAATGGGCCCTGAACTCATCTCGGCTCTTCATAGAACAAGCACAATCCTTCCAAGAATCCTTCACTGCATCAGTAATCGGGCGTTTTAGTTTCGAGAGGTTGCTCAACTTGAGCAACCAGTGGAAACCAGCGGAAACCCCGGAAACTTGAAACTTGGAAACGCAGGTCCATTTTCCTGGAAACCTTATGTAATAGTACTAAATTTGTAAGAAATGGGTACTAAATTTGTAGATAATATCTTAATATGGTGGTGCAAATTTCCAGGTTTCCAGGTTTCTGGGTTCCCGGAAACTTAAAAACCCGTGGAAACCCATGGAAACCTGGAATTTGATTTTCCAGTTTACTGATGTGAATCCCGAGGAAACGACGACGGACGAAATCATGAAACCATTTCAACCACCCTATCTTCTAGCACCACGCTCAGTGAGGCTATTGGCCTAAGGCAAAAAGTCTTCGATCGGTGTCCGAATCCTATCTCCTTTAGTTGATACTTCTGGGACTCGAACTAAGGCACCAACTCAAAACGTACTCAACCCTCGGGCGGCATGACTTCGCAGTGAGGGCAGTTGTATGACAATGCCTCGTATATCTGTACAAGTAACTGAGCGGCGACCCGAGCTATGGACACGACAAGTCCTGCTGAGATATAGGCCCTCTGAAACCGATACCAGTCCACCAACACCACTCCTCCATCCTCTTCTCTTCTACTATCGCATTCTCTCAACTACTTTACTATGGCTCGAGCTTCCGAAAAGGCACCTCTTGTCAACTCCCCTACTGAGGAGAAACTTCCTTTCCCTCTTGGCCTCGTCTCCCCTGGAGTTCGCCCATACTTGGAACTAATTCGATTCCATAAGGTGGGCAACTTGTCCATGGTACCTTTACTTCGAGGTGGGCTCACCCTTTAATTGACCTAGCCCACCGGTATTATCCTCATGTTTTGGCCATTCGGTAAGCTGTTATGTTACATACCCAGTCAATCCTCTTCGCTCATTGCCAAAATTAGCTTGGGGCCTGACCATGGCGGCGTACCACACGAGCTTGGATTTGCAAACATTCTGGACGGAAATGTTCAAGTTCTTGATTGCTGCATTCATTGTGCGTGGCTCTGCCTGCACCGTCAACGACATCTTCGATCGCAACTTCGATGCTGGCGTTGGTGCTTCTATTTCAGTTGTAACGCCTACTTCCCATCTCACGTCTCTATAGAGCGTACCAAGGGACGTCCTCTCGCCAGCGGACGCGTGTCGGTCTTTGCCGCCGTCGTCTATTTGATTCCCCAATACCTCGCCGGCATTCTTTTGTACATGCCCTACAAGGGCGTCGCCTTTTGGGCAGCGATTGCTCAACTCCTTCCTCTGTAAGTCTATCGATGTGCTCACCCCAGATCGGAGACTAAGAGGACTTTGTCCCTGTAGTTTCATCGTCTACCCTCTCATGAAGCGCATCACCTATTGGCCACAGGCATGGCTCGGCATTGCCATGAACTTTGGTCTCGTCGTCGCCTGGGTTGCAGTAACCAACGAGGTTAACTTCCAGCTTCTCACCGCTCTTATGGTTAGCAGCTGGGGCTGGACCATGCACTACGGTTTGTTTTCTTCGTCTCCAAGGCCGAAACAATGGAGCTGACAGAGAGCCAGACACCATCTACGCGTGCCAGGATCGTAAGGATGACGTAAAGGTTGGCGTTAAGTCGACTGCTGTGATGTTCGGCGGTTTCGTCCGCCCCTTCGCCTCCAGCTGTGCTGTGTTGTTTGTCGTCACCCTTGCCTATGCGGGTATCCTTAACGACCAGACGCCATACTTCTTCTACGTCACCGTTGGTGGCACCTCTCTTCACCTCATCTGGCAGTACATCACTGTCGATCTCGACTCGCCTGACAGCTGTGGCTGTAAGCTATCTTCATCTGTACCGTGACTCAACAGGCTTTATTGACCCATTTGCGCTTCCTTGCAGCGACCTTCATCCGCAATGGCCATATGGGCTGGGTTACCTGGGCTGGTCTCATGATTGATTACCTTGTCAAGATTGACAAGCTCCCTTTCGCTCTTCCTTTCTAATTGAAAACCTCCTTCCATGTTACACACTTATACAGAGTCGCTCACTGTACCATTCGGTTTTGGGTCAAAGCAGGGTCGAAGTGCAACGGACTCGTTGATTGTTCCGCCTCTTCGTACTGTGAAAGATACGCACCATCATAATAACCGTTCGATACACACAATTCCTCAATATCACTTATCTAAACTGCGATGTCGGCGAAGCGAGGCCAGCCGCAGCTTCGGAAAGGCGGTATGCCTCTCTATGCCAGGCAAAAGCCGTGACCTCCCTCACCAAAGCGTACCCTGTTGACTTGTCGCGATATCCTGACGTTGTTACCCCGCACGTCGCTTGACAAGACCCAGCGACCATTCCCGGCCTGATTCAGGGCAGCACGGGTACTTGGATACCTCGATGATGAGCACGGGTCGGTGAGCTCATCGCGTGAAAGGTGGGCTGCAGTTGTTCTGGTTGTGGCGTGTAGGAATGGCATTGGCAACAGTGTCGACAAGTGGTGGTTGCCCGTCTCCTATGAGCACAGGAGCGAGCGGAAACTTAGTAGCTCGGTTGCGAGGCAACGATTACGGGCTTCGCCCAGTGCCAGTGGAAGGGGAGGGGCGATGGACGGTGGTTGTGACAGCTTCGCTGTATTGGTTCATGACTGCATTGCAAGTACTTGTGACAGTATCCCGTGTCACTGAAGCACGCAAGGGCACGCGGATGAGTTCGGGGAGAGGGAGAGAGATCCCAGGCGGGACGGGGGAAGAAATGGTATGAAGAAAGGACAAAGCCAGGAGTGACCGGAGAGAGCGCAAGCAACAGGACCAAAGCGAGAGAACGAGAGAGGAAGATGGGGCGAGAGAATATGAGAGAAAGATCGGTGGCGAGAGAATGCGAATGGAAGGAGCGATGATGGGGACAAGAGAAGGAACAGATGATGTAGCAGGACGAGAGAATGATTCAAGGGAGCGCGAGAGGGAAACGAGCGACAGGGGAGCAGCCTCGAGGTAAGGGAGGTGACGTCCGAGGGCGCGGCAGCTCCAGCAGTCGTTCTCGAGTCGAATCAGGCGACACTAGATGAACGGAGAACGTCGGAGATTGGCAGATGGAAGGCAGACGTTCTTGGGGACACGAAATCAATGATGACAATTCTCGAGAGTACCTACTGGTTGTCTACAGTCTGGGTATTCCTACGTTAGTCAATATCAAAGCGAACAAAATGGGTTCGGCGTGGAACATGGACTATTCAGCGTGCTGAGGACTCGGATCTGCGGGAGCGTCCCAAACTTGGTCCCAAAGCTGAGCAAGAAGCTGAGTGCTGTGGGGAGCTTTCGGGCTATGTGGGTCGGCCGGACACATGCGGCATGCAGAGCGTGTCCTGCAACGTATTGAGGCGAATAAATAGAAGTCTTCCAACCTTATTGTATGTCAGTGGGCTTCTAGAACATGAGGGTCACCGGGCGATGTTCGATGACTCCTTACGTCATCATTCCGGTAGTTAGTTCAGGGCCCGGGCGCGTGTTTTCCACGTGTTGATGCGTTGAGCCATAAATCAGACAAGCGACATTCTAACATCTCCCCATCATCCCGTCATAACCGACGAAGCTCCCCTTTCCAAGCCCCCATTTTCCTCCAACTTGTGATATGAGTCACCAGTCAGAACCCGAGCCCTCTAACTTTACCGCCCTCTTCGAGTCTGCCCTGGAGGAGTACGCAAAACAGACGGGCAAACCATGGGAACAGCACCCACTCGCCAAGCAACTCGAGCAGTGTTACTCCCTCGAGTCCGTCTCGGATGTCCTCCAGGAACAAGCACAGGCCTTCACTCGATCCCGAGGTGACAGTAGAATCGCGAAATCGCTCAGATCTGCCATCTCCGTTCTGTATACACTTTCCACCAATGATGCCCTCCGCGACTCTATCAGCGTGGTACGGCAGAATCGCTGATGGGTGTTGTACTTGTCTGATGCATTGCTATATAGCCATTCCCTCCGGCGAAACCGATATTTATTGGCTTTGCTGTCCTACTCGGCGTCGTGTCCTTCCCTGCTTCCCACTTGTGTACCCTTGTGTAATCCAAGCATACCAGGCGGTAAAGGACATCAGTGCCAGCCACGACGCGCTCGCTGACCTGCTCGAGTTGATCGAACAATCCCTGAGCCGCCTTGAGATTTATACCAAAGTCGCTCTTGAACGAGCGATGGTCGAATTGATTGTGAAAATGATGGTGCAGCTGCTGCACGTGCTTGGCTTGGTGACCAAAGAAATCAAGCAGAACCCATTGAGTAAGTCCGTGTCTGCTGACATGACACTCAACTGAGTGCAATGCAGTCAAAATTGAAAGAAGCTTTCGGGAGACAGTGTCATTGAAGTGGCACTGCAGAAACTGAATCAACTCACCGTAATCGAGGGTCTGACAGCCACGGCGCAGATTCTCAAGCACCCGATGGTCTCGTCCGTGGTGAGAAACATTCCTGGCTTGTCATCCGTCGGCTGTTGAACATCCCTCCCTCTAGATGAAAAGGCATGCACGGTAAGCTCATTTATTGAAGACAGTAAGGTAGTTCTGTGTTTGATGGAGCGCTAGAACTGTTGCAACAAATGGCGAGCGACGTGAATAAATCGAGACGTCGGTCATTTTCAATATCTCCATTGCTGACTGAACGCGCTGAAACTGTCTGGAAGGTGACAAGTTGGCGCAAGATATTCGAAATTGGCTCTCCCCGCCCGATCCATGGAAAAATCAGAACGAGATGAACGAATTACGCCACCCTGGAACAGCAACATGGTTTCTCAACGGCGAAACGTTCTCGAAATGGAAGTCGCCTGAACAGAGTTCTTTTCTTTGGATTCGTGGCATACGTAGGTCGTGGCCCGCTCATCCAGCTTCGCTGAGACTGACGGTGTTTTCCCTTTCGTAGCGGGTGCAGGAAAGAGCGTCTTTTGGTATGTGGACTTGAAACATATTTCTGCCCCCCGAGAACTTATGTGTCGGCCAGCTCCGCTATCATCCAAGACATTGAGGATGTGCGGAAACTTGGCCCTGCGGCCCTCATATTTTTCTACTGTGATTTTAGGGAGGAACAAAAGAGGGACCTGCGTGGGCTGCTCTCCTCATTGCTGGTCCAACTTTGTGATCAGTCCGACTCGTACTACGATCTTCTTTCCAAGTTCTTCTCAGAGCACAGAAATGGTTCGCAACATGCCAGCGATGCTGCGCTTGTCCGATGTCTGAAGAACATGCTGGAAATCCCCAAGACGTCATCCAATTTATCTGATTGTGGATGCTTTGGACGAATGTCCCAAGCCACCTGTCAAGTTACCCCCTCGCAAGAAGGTTCTAGATTTTCTAGCGGAGCTCATCAAATCAAGAATTCCGAATCTTCACATATGTGTCACGAGCCGACCCGAGGCTGACATCATCAACGTCCTTCATTCTTTGACTTCCCATTCCATTTCCTTACACGACGAGGAGAGACATTGTGATGACATCAACAAGTATATCAAGTTAGTCGTTGACGATGATGAACGGATGCGAAGGTGGAAACCACAGGACAAACAACATGTCATCGACGTCCTCAGTAAAATTCCAACGGGATGTAAGGCATCAATACCCGAACTGTTGACGACTCGCTCACCCGTGTGATGTAGGTTCCGATGGGTGGATTGTCAAGTGGACTACCTTCGCGACTGCCCCTCGAGTCGTATCCGGAAGGTCCTGGCGGAGGTACCAAAGACGCTTGATGAAACATATGCACGGGTCTTGCGAGAGATTAAAGAATTTCACCAGGAATTCGCACAGATGGTTTTCCAGTATGTCGCAGTGGCTTCGCGCCCGCTCCGGTCAAGGAACTGGCAGAAGTCTTCGCATTTGATTTCGAGGCAGGAGCAATTCCAGAATTCCGGGAGGACTGGCGCGAGGACGATCCAGTGCACGCTGTGCTGTCAGCATGTTCAAGTTTGCTTGCAGTCGTCAATGTCAAAGATACCCAAGTGATACAATTTTCGCATTTCTCAGTGAAGGAGTTCTTGACTTCGGACCGCTTTCCCGAAGCAAATCTCGCCATTTCCCGCTACCGTATTTCTCTGGCACCTGCTCACACCCTCGTCACACGAGTGTGTCTAGGCACTCTACTACACCTGCCTGAAGATTCACAAGCGACGGCCTGGAGAAATTTCCCCTTGCTGAATACGCCGCCGAGTACTGGCTTGACCATGCGCTGTTCGAGGATGTGTCGCAAGACATGGAAGATGGTATGAAGCAGTTGTTTGACCCAAGGAAATCACATCTTTCAGTGTGGGTCTGGATATACGACCCAGAAGTGCCCTCCTGGAAGCGAACCGAACGAGGCAAAGTTCCATCGGGACTGAGAGGAACGGCATTGCATTATGCGGCGCTCTGTGGCCTGCACAGATTGTTAGATGGTTAATCACGGAGCACTCACAGGATGTGCAAGCTTTGGGCTTCGACAACAATTCTACTCCGCTACATTTGCGTCGTTC
>WTXF01000404.1:0-20542 GCA_022496215.1 Russula brevipes | reverse complement strand
TCCGTGCTAAGACTGATGAACGCCTCATAATCATCGTTGATAAGTTGGACGAGTTCCTCCTTAAGGACTGCAAGGTAATCTCGCAGTTCCGTTCGCAAGTCTGGCAAAGACGTGTGTACGCGCGAAAGGAGGAAATCCTCCACGTTGAATGTGGTTGCAATGAAGAAAGGATTGCCGTGCGCGAGCGGGGGATAGAGGGGGAGGTCGTGATCTGGTGCGTCGAACGAATGCTCTCGGGCCTCAAGTTCATCCGCAAGTCGCTCAAGCTCGAAAGGGTCGCGAGAGGTGCCTGATGTTGCAATTGGAGTCGGACTCTGCAGGTCCATGGATGAGAAAGTGACAGACACAAACGCGCGACGCGTGCCTCTGTTGCAATTATTGCTGTGTTTCGTGGCGCGCCGACAGAGCGCCGCAGATCTGGCACCCCACATACCAACAATGGCCACTAGAATCCTCTTTTATTGGTACTTAGACATCGTGCAAACACGTGTCGTTGGATACGACTGAGTTTAGTAACTAGTGAAGTGATACAAGAGCAAGAGAATAACAACAGTTTTCGGCGAACACTACAAACGATGTACATGTCACCGTCGGATGCCTCTTGCCGTAGGGACACCACGACCGCGACGAGCTGTAAAGCACAGTCAGTGATAACACATATGTCCTGAATTATCGGGGCTACGGTACCATTTGCTGCACAGCCACATCAGTTACCGATATCAGTCGCAGAAAAGCAGGTAACAGACCTCTCATGATCGTGGCACGCCCGCGAGCCGTGCCAATACCTCGTCCCCTCATAGCATTAGGACCAACTCGTTTGAACCTGAGAAGACGGATCGAAGTTAGAAGCCCGTCGCGGTCGTGAAGATTGGGCTGCGTACATGGGAGCATTTTGCAGCATATCTGGGACGATGAAGAAACGGACCATGCTCCTCGGATGTAGACCTGATCGAGCTGGGAGACGCGGCCATCCCTTCCGGTCACCGTGATGTCTTTCAAAGAGATATTCAGGTTATCCTCCGCTGAAAAGAAAATATGAGCATGGAAAACAAGAGCCACAAAGACGGGGCCACCTTCAGCAAGCTTTCCACGATAAAGGTGTCCCGTCTTGAGCTCCACAGTGACAACGTGTCCGAGAGACTCGTGGAGGAGTTTCACGGGGATACCCAGACCTGCAGACATTGTTGAAATTGCTGTGGGTAGACAATGGTCAAGGACACAACCCGCCCGAAGACACGCGCATCACCACGAGTCGATCACGTGACTCCCCAGCGGACAGCTACCTTACATCGGCCGGCGTAAATGGGTGTGAATGTGGACAGTGGACAGCATTAATATTGGCCCCTGGGTCTGCCAAAGCCCATGATTGTGGCAGCGGCAGGCGTGATGCTGGCACGTTGGCGTTCGGGGTGTGTCCTTAAATTCTACTGTCCTCCCCATCCGAACTTCTTAGTCCTCCCAACTTGAAGTTTATTCAACTGACCGGGTCATGACGACCTACATCGCTACCATAGAACTCCCCTCGTTGAGCGAGGAATATTCTGGAGTGCTCTCAAGTTACTTAACCTATGGTCACGGTGGGTGTTATTGCGTCGTGTCCAGTGACGTGCCAAACTGAACGAACTGTTCTCCTGGCGCGAATTTAGTGAGCACAACTCCACCCATGCATATCGAAGAACACCCGGCCAAGCGAGCGAGGGTGGAAGCTCCTAAGACTAGGAACAGTGCAAGGGTCGGCCCTCCGAAGAGAGTCCGTGGGCGCTTGAGTGAACTCCCGAAAATGCCTTTGGACATCTTGTACGAGGTGCGTAGTATGCGTTTCCTCGCGATATTAGCTACATCTCAAGGGCGCACTTATTTTTAAGATTGTCGGACATCTTCATCCCTCGGACTTGCTCTCGCTCAGTCGCGTGAACAAACCCTTTCGTTCTGTCCTCATGTCTCGCAATTCTTCATTTTTATGGAACGGATGCTTTAAACTCTATGGTGCTCCTACTTCTCCAGCGGATATGTCCCCACCGGCATGGGCTCATTTGCTCTTTGGCGGCGCCTACTGCTACGTGAGTAAATGCATGATCACTTAGTGGATTATTCACCAAAAATACAATCCAGAGTTGTGGCGCAAAGCCAGTAACGAGAATCCTGTTTTCTCTCCGCCGTCGCGCGTGCAAGTCCTGCATGACAACCCAGTAAGCGGTCTACATCGCTATCGCGCGCGGCTGCCTGCTAACTCACCTCAGTTTGTCGTGCTCAGTGCCAGAGGAGTTTAAAAACGTCATCCGCTTCGAATCCGGTATGATAAATTTCGATGACATGTGCACATTGACCCAATACTTCCCAGGTTGTTCGGGGTGCACGGTCCATCAATCGAAGCCCAACTGCAGCTGCAGAGAGCACTGGTGGGATGAGGATGTGGTGGCATTTTGTGCCGAATTGAATGCACTCAAAGTCACTGCTTCTGGTCCGGACGGTGTTATCACCGATACTGATGCCACTGTCTCCGAATTCTTCGCGAAAAGGAAAGATGATGTTGCGGCCATCACGGAGGTGAGTGCCCTGTATGTGCCCGATGCTACGAAGTCCTTAAGCTATCGCCTACTCTAGCACGCCCAAATTTGTGCGGCGTGGGAGAAGAACCGCAATGCAGATCGTAGCACCATATTATCTGACGTCAGGGTGAAACGCTTCGAAGAGTAGGTGAAGCATTTCCCCTATGGAGCGGTAGCTCATGGGAACTCTTTCCAGTATCAAAGTTCGATTCCTCCAGCTGGGGTACTCAGAGCAAGACGTGAATCAGTTACGTCAGCATCGTGAAGTGAGAACAAGCAAGCCCATGTCTGATCGGGGTAAGTCAAGTCTTACTGGGCCCTGTACGCACACTCTCTGACATACAACGTATAGTGTGGCAGCGAGTTGAACCGCTTCTCCGCCCCGGGGTCAACGCGTCAGGGACCAGCGACTGATACGTGAAGGTGAACATGGGTATCTGCAACGCCGGCGCGTCGTTTTGGAGGATTATGCGAACTTCTTGAAGACACTTCCGCCAGTCCTCCTGGCTCTTTCACCCCCAGCCACCGAGTTCTTGTGCGAGAATCAGGCTCTGGCAGATGCGTTGGCACTTGATAGTGCCTTTGACCACTCGTCTGTTAGAGGTCGAGTTTTCGAAGCGATCAGCAGACTCGGACCAGAGCTAGAGACACGGAAACGAGAACGTGCGAAGCTTTTGCGGTCACTCCTTCCCAAGACCGATGCTTTTGAAGGTGCAACAGACGATGAAGCCATCGCCCTTGCGACATCAGTATATGAATGCACTGATTGTCGTCAAACTGCTTCGGGACTTCACATGCTCGCACACTTTTGCGACCGCGCACAGAAGCCTAACACATTTCGTCCCCAATTAAGCGAGCATGGCAGAGAGACTGTGGGGATACTTCTTCAACTCATTGGACTGGGAGGGACACTACGGCACTGGATCTCGACAGAAGGGACGACAGATTCGTCTGCATGCGGTGCTCGCGGGGGTCCTTCCCCCAGAATGGAGCAGAAGTGCTAGGGCGCTGTGTACGAGACTGGCGTTCATGTGTGCGTTTGACTTCACTTGGGAGAAATGTGGCGTATCATTAACGGCCCATCGACTACAGGTTGCTCATGGGATTGGCTCGAAGAATGAATCCTGGGACAATAATAACCCCCAATGGCAAGTAGTTGGGGCAGCAGAGGTGGCGGGCTTGAGCTGGGAAGAGTTCGCCACCACCCATGCATATGGGTGCCTGCATTGTCCGCCAGAATCAGTGAGGGTTCTGTCCAATGGTATACAAATGCCGGCTCGATTATGGAGCATATCCAGCAGGAGTAAGCAGCCTCATAACCCGACATGGCTGATAGATTCTGATGTGGCGACATCGTGTAGGCACGGGAAAAATGACCCGCTCGAGGGCGAAGACTTTTTCTTTAACTATAGAATGAGGCGTCTGGGCTGCCGGTCATTGCTGGCGATGGACCAGTGAAGAAGCTGCTAGAATTCCCACCAAGCACTCCCCTCAATTTCAATCGCATATCGCCATCACCATCAAATTCTCCTACAATGATTATGTTAAGTAACGTTCAGCGGACACCCAGTATTCACAGGGTTATCATAACATGAATATTTATCTTCATACACTCCCGGACGAAACTGATTCAAGGTCAAGAGAATGGCTTGTATTTATTTGGAGATCTCAACCTCTTATGTAAACTTTAATATACGCATTGATTACATAACATTGTGCCGAATCTGTCACGTGCCACGGAACTGGCCACAAAACCATTGTCTGGGTTGTCTCGGGCGAGCATTTAACGGTATTTAACCCTGGCCGGTGCCATCCCTGCCTCGTCGTTGGCACGCATACATCTTGCTGGGAATCTACATGACGACTTTTACTGCTCCTGAGGAGCTTCCCTTGTCGAATAAGGCTGTTCTGCTGGGTGGCAATGTTGATTCGGGCTGTGGCAATGGTGCGTCTACGACTACATCTGCGAGCCCAGCACAATGTCAGATGTGCGCACGGCGCGAAAATGACTTCTGACGCTATTCTTCTCAGTCTGTACAGCATACCCATCCTTTGAGGAGCATCCGACCAAGCGAGCCGGGTCGTCCTCCAGAAAAAGTCGTAAGAGTGCAAAGGGTGGCCTTTCTAAAAGGGTCCTTGGGCGCTTGAGTGAGCTCCCGACGATGCCCATGGATATTTTATACGAGGTGCGCAACACGTCTGTTCTGCTGAGATTGGCTAATGTGGGACGGCATTTCTGCATAGATTTTTGGACATCTCCCGCCGTCCGACTTGCTTTCGCTCAGTCGCGTTGACAAAGCCTTTCGTGACCTTCTCATGTCTCGCCGTTCTTCATTTTTGTGGAAAGCATCTTATGGCCTCATCCCCGATGTTCCGACCTGCCCCGAAGATATGTCTGAGCCAGCGTGGGCTCATCTGCTCTTCGGGGGTGCATATTGCTACGTACGTTGTTTCTCAATGTTAGATCGTTCAACTTGGAACTTGAAGGTTGTGGCTCAGAGTTGTGGTGCAAAACCTGTGACCAAAATTCTGTTTTCCCTGCGACGTCGTGCATGCAAGTCATGCATGAGAACCCAGTATGTCGAGATATCTTTCTGGCCCTGTAGTTTCCCTACGAATTCCGTCCAGTCTGCTATGTGCTAGCTTTCTTCCAAGGGATGTCAGGGAGTTGTTTCGCTCGGTGAATGGTTAGCAAGGCGTTGGATTTGGTTGCGCGAGCTGACACCATACCAACAGTCCACTCTGGAAGTAGCATTCACCCGTCAAGGCCGTGGTGTACTGAACACTTGTGGGACGAAGATGTGAAGGCGTTCCAAGCCGAATTCAATACAATCGCGCCCCAGATCCTCGATTCAAGTGACCCCACGGATGAGATGGAAGCTGTTTTTTCTGGGTTCTTGGAAAGAAAGAGAAGCATAGCTACAGAAATCAAGGAGGTATGTTTACTGTCCGTCAATAAGATTAGGGCTTATTTTTCGCCATTGCCTACTCTAGCACTCCCGACTGTGCCTCGCATGGGAGAAGGACCGCAACGCAGATCGTACAGCTATGTTATCCGATGTCAAGGCCAGGCGTTACGAAGAGTTGGTTCACCATTTTAATGTGGGATGCGATCTCACATGGGTTCTTGGTAGTATCAAGGCGCGATTCGCCAAGCTTGGGTATGTAGAGCAGGATGTAGCTCTTATACGTTGGCACCGTGAAGTGAGCACAAGCAAGCCCATGTCTGATCGAGGTGCGTCGGATAGCAGCATATCGATAAGATCTCGCTCACGCCACCTGGATGAAAGTGTGGCAACGCGTCGAGCCGCTTCTCATTCCCGAGATCAATAAGGCCAGAGATTCACGTTTGCAATGTACAGGAAATGAACGTTATCTCGAGCGCAGGGGCCTCGTCTTAGACCAATTCGCGAACTTTATTGGAACAATCCCCCACTCCTCCTGGCTTTCTTACCGTCGTTCACGGAGTTCGTATGTGGGAACCGGGCGCTAGCAGACGCTATAGCCCTCGAGAATGACTCTGACTGTTCGACGCTGAATGAACAGGCCCGCGATGCGTTGAACAGAATGACGCCGGAACTAGAGTCCCTGAAGCTAGAGCGTGCAAGTCTTTTGCGATCTCTGCTTCCTAAGGACGATGCTTATGAAGGCGTTACGGAGGAGGGGGTTCTCACCCTTGCGACGTCAGTGTATGAATGCGTCCCTTGTCATCAGAAGGCCTCAGGACTTCACATGCTTGCGCACCACTGCTACGGATCACAAAGATCTCGAGGCCAATGTCCAAAGTTCAGCAAGGAAGGCAAGGAGACCGTGCAGGCGCTTCTCGAACTGATAGGACTCGGAAAGGAGACCACAGCTCTGGAGTTGGACAGAAGGGACGACAGATTTGTGTGTTCTCAGTGCCCTTTGGCCATTTTCCTTGCGGGGGAAGCGCGCCCGCCAAGACGTCTTGCTCGTGACTGGCGTTCTTGTGTGCGTCTGCTCATCGTCGTTTGTGCCTTATCATTGACGCCCTATTCACTGCAGATTACCCATACATGTATCAAGAGCAACGGCGCCAAGACATCCAAATGGCTTTTGGTTGAAAAAAGGGAGACAGTGGGCTTGTCCTGGGATGGGGACCCAGTCTATGGTGCATATTCCTGTATGCGCTGTCCTCCGCGTGTCGACAGGCGCTATGGATTTATCGAATGGCAAGGCCTGGGGGCTGTTAAGGAGCATCTCAAGAAAGAGTTAGTTCACTTCCATGAGAGCAACCCTGTATTCTGACGTCATTGACAGGCATGATGAGGATGAGCCTTTAGAAGGCGAGGATTTCTTCTTCGATTACGCGTCGAAGCGATCAGGCATGACGGCAACACTAGAAGTGCAGTGTGATAGCACAGTTGTTGCTACGCCACCGTTGGAATAAGCCCTTCTGTGGTATTACACAGCGCCTTTGGGCCTTGGGTCCACCTCCCCTACACTCTTACTCTGTTCTGTCCCAGTCAATTGTTGCCCCCCTCTTCATCACAATCTTTTATGCGACTAACAGGTCTCGTCTCGTTCCAACTTGTCTAAACATACCAGAATTCATTCATTACACGCGGGTCTCAGCAGGTCGTGAGATATCATAACATCACGGTACAATGGGACTTGGATTATCGTCATTTTACGGTATACACGCTCTCGAGTCCAAGAACCACTTAATTCTTATTACAGTAATAGTGTCATAGCTAGTGCAATCATGCAATGTTGTTCATAAAATGCGATATGACATCGTCACGTGACGGCCTGCCCTCTTTTGAGATTGCGTCCTTTGCACCGGTGCACCGGTACTCTGCTGTCGCTACATGGACATTTCTTCAGATGATGCATCTGTCATCCTCTCATCGACTTTGACTCCAGCAAAAAGCTTCCACACTACTTCAACTACGCGGATCGCCGTACGCGGCTCACGCCCCGGTTCCTGCACCCTCCACCTCTACTTTACATTCCCTGCCCAGATATTCGCAGACCCATATGAACTGGCCCACCGCCACGCGTCCTACACGTTCGAGCGCTTCGGCGGGGGTAACTTGGAAGCTCCTGTGTTCGCGCCGGGTGCCGGTGGGCCATCTGGATTGTTACTGGATCTGATCATTCCAGAGGGTGTTGGTGACGTGGCTCAAGTCGACCGTAATACGCTCAGCATGGAGATACCTCTCCATGCGCGATACGGTGTCCCAAAAGCGGGGGCGATCTGACGGACGAAGTTGTGTTGCCACCACCGGAGGCGTTCTGGGCTTGCCCGCAACAGAAAGCAAGCGGCAGCGGAGGTGCGCCGTGACTCTCCGTTTATCTCCCCCTTCCGGCATATTCTCAACGAGTCTCGCGTGGATGACTGTTAACGTCGATCGCCCCTTCGTGCGTACAGCAAAACGCGTGCCAGTACCTGATGCGTTACGTGACGTCGTCGAGCTCGCACCCGCGTTCAAAGACCCAGCCTCGACGCTCTTCTTGATACCGCACGCGGAGTCGGTGCGTGCGCAGACGTTCCGCGTGCCTGTTGGCGACGCAGGCGATGTGGCCCTGGTAGAGACCAGTACGGTCGTGGTCGTCCTATTAGCCTTTGTATACCTCATGTGGGCCATTGCACGTGCGTCTCGCTCCCGCGGTCGAAGTGCGGCTGTGGACGTAAGCGTGGCAAAAAAGCAAAGTTGAACTTAACAGTGTCTAGTAATAGCTGAACTTCCACGACCACACGTTGGTTTAGTTTTAATTTAACGTAAGGTCAATCCCTATGAGCAGAAAAGGATCGCGTGAACTGAGCCTTTCTGTGGTGTTTCATTTTCAAATTGTCACGGTACTTCCTAAATGGGGGTCACATTCACCTCGAGCCTTTCCTCTCGGTTTCCATCGAGTCGTGGGTCGTATCTGAGAGCAACAGATGGCCTCATCGGTCGCTTCCCCGCGCAAGAGATCCCACTCCTCCTCATCTGACACGGCGCCGACAGCAGCGGAGACACCATCGGGTCCTTTGAGCGGACCCTCGGACACGACGTGGCGTCGCCAGCGATTGCTGCACATCGGCACCGTCCAAACCCTCGACGATCTCACCGCCGAGGAAGATGCCCAGGAGTCGACGCCTATCATACGTAATCGGCCAGTCCTTCAAAAGGCACTCTCATCGTATGGAACCCTTCCACACGGTAATTTTGGGAAGCCAGGCTTCCGCAAGCGTCATGGCCTCCCGGCACTCCCCGTCCTCCATCTTCCCGGCCGCGCCCCTTCCGTTTCAACTTCGCCTACTACCCAAAAGTATGGATCACTCGATCGGACGTCCATCTTTCGCTCCCAACGCCCGATATCTGCGTATGACGCGCCCTTTCGCGGTCTGAGCCAACCGGGAGAATCAGATCTCGATGCCGAGGGTGTCGTCCGGGCGAATGGAATCCGCGTCTGGTATTCGTCCTTCTCGTCCATTGACTGGCTGCATGATATCATCAAGGACTCGAGGCGCATATATCGCCTCCGAAATCGCAAGTCCATACGCGGGCGAATGCGCAACGTGGGAGACCGCTTGGTGGGCTGGACCATCGTCACAATTGTCGGATTCCTCGTCGCTGTCACCGCCTTCGTCATCGTGCGAAGCGAGCAGTGGCTGTTCGACATCAAGTACGGATACTGCACCGCTGCGTGGTGGAAGGCACGCAGGTTCTGTTGCCCTTCCATTTCAGTTTCAGACACCCGCACATTCGCTCTCGGCGCTTCGAGCGAGGTTTGCGGCGCTTGGTTGCCTTGGGGTGAAGCGCTCACGAACACTCGGGCTTCTCAACTATCCAGACCTTGGTCGGTCGTGCCACGTATTCTCTCGCGGCAGTACGTCCCAGTCGTGCATTCCTCGCATACCGTGTCTCTAATCCTCGTAGCTCCTTCTCGCGCTGGCCTCATCCGCCCTCACCATCTATCTGACCGCGTCGACTTCCTTCATCACGCGGAAAGATTCCGGGGTGCTTTCCCCGACTTTGCCTCGCTTCCCGAAGGTGGTAAGGTTTCCGCGCCACCATCTGATCCTCCTGGAAAACGTAAGGTCATGTACTACGCCGCCGGGAGCGGTATTCCAGAAGTGAAAACCATCCTTTCTGGTATGTAGACCATGTCGACTGCTTGGGGCGTTCTTAGTGATTCCAACCTGCAGGCTTTGTCATACATGGTTATCTTGGAGGTCGCACTCTATTTACCAAGGCGGTTGGACTGGCGTTGTCTGTCGCATCCGGCCTCACCCTTGGAAAGGAAGGTCCTTTTGTGCACATAGCAAGTTGTATCGGGAATATTGTTAGTCGATACTTCGCCAAGTATGAAAACAACGAAGGTATGTCATCAGATATCGACGCCTTTTTGGTTTCCCGACAAACTATAATACAGGCAAGCGACGCGAGATACTCAGTGCTGCAAGTGCAGCAGGCGTCGCAGTGGCCTTTGGAGCCCCCATTGGGGGCGTCTTGTTCAGCTTGGAAGAAGTGTCTTATTTCTTCCCCCCAAAGGTTGGCACTCGTACTCCTGAAAAACTATCTCTTCTGAAACAACATCCTACAGGTCATGTGGCGAAGGTATTCTCCTTGGGTGCGGTGAATTGCCTTCCTGCTAACTCTGCGTGTCAGTTTTTTCTGTGCGATGATAGCTGCGATGACGTTGCGCTTCCTCGATCCCTTTGGAACGGGAAAACTTGTCCTCTTTCAGGTCAAATACGACAAAGTCCGTGAGAGTCTTTGCTATGTTTTGAATGTGAGCCTGACCAATTTTATGAGCAGGATTGGCACGCCTATGAACTTGTCCCTTTTCTTCTACTGGGCGTCTTTGGGGGTGTATATGGTGCATATTTCTCAAAGTTGAACTACGTATGGAGCCGCGAAGTTCGGAACAAGACTTGGCTCAACACCCACCCCTTTGCAGAAGTACTTCTGGTGTGTGAACCCCTTTGCGCTTTCCAAATCCAGTCCTAATTGATCTTATCCCAAGATCACGGCTATTACGACGGTCTTGAGCTTCCTGAATGGCTATACGCTCATGGGTGGTACAGAGCTTGTTTACAACCTTTTCGCCATGTGTCTCCCGGGCTCACCGAATACCCATGAGGGGCTCTGCGTACTTGACCCTGGCAAACACACACTCAATGTCATGGGCATGATCGCAGTCACGCTAGTCGTCAAAGCTGCACTCACCGTTGTGACCTTTGGCATCAAGCTCCCTGCGGGAATCTTTATCCCGACTCTCGGTGTTGGCGCATGCGCTGGGCGCATTGTGGGATTAGCAGTGCAGTATGCGCATTGGCGTTGGCCTACCGCACCTGTATTTGCCGCATGCAAGGGGAATACGCCGTGCGTGATCCCAGGATTGTATGCAATGGTTGGTGCGGCAGCGGCATTGTCCGGTGTCACGCGAACTACAGTCTCGCTGGCAGTGATCATGTTTGAGTTGACGGACACTCTCACATATGCCGTGCCAGTCATGCTTGGTGTCCTCGTTGCCAAGACCGTCGCAGATGCTCTCGAACCGAGGGGTATCTATGAGCTTGTGATCGAGTGCGCCACCTTTACTTTTCTCTCGCAGTTTTATGTGCTCATCGAAATCCAGGCTTTCCAAGCTCCCGTACCTGAACGCAAAGCATCAATACATTTGGGGCAATCTCACCGTCAGCGATGCCGTACGCTAAAATCTCTATCTCATTCTCACAGATAACCTGATCAAGATCCCATCTTAGATGGACCGCACGGTGGAGACGATCCACGTCGAGGGCTCGAACACAGTTCGCACCTTGCGCGATCAACTCGCCAGAGTTCTTGTGTCTGGCTACGCAGATAGGGGGTTCCCGATCCTTCACGCTGATGGGAATGGAAAAAAATCGCGGATGCTCGGATATATTGGCGTGAATGAGCTCGAGCATGCCCTCAGTACGTCTTCATCTATGTGCCCCATCTTTCAAGTCGCTCATGTGCCAATTTTGTACGACTTTTCCAGGTATCGTCGCAGAGGAAGCGGATCATCTTGTATTATTCCAACCGGCTATCCAGCGGTTCAGGACCCTTTCGTCGTCATCTATCTCGTCATTTTTTGATCGCGCCGAGGATCCGTTCGACTTTAGCGTGTACATGGATAAGGCACGCTGTCCTGCAAACCCTTGTCCGAGATTTTACTCATCAGTTACGCAGGCTCCGCTGACCGTCAATATCAACTCCCCGTTGGAACTTGTACAGCAGTTTTTCGTCAAGCTTGGAGCGCGATATGTTGTCGTGACCGACACAGACGGCTACTGTGAGCTGTTTTACTTTTCATCAATCGACGGCGGTGAATCTCATCTTGAACAATTTGAACCATTCGCAGATGAAGGCGCCATTGACAAAAATGGTTGGCTCGCATTTCTCGACGAGTTGAACACGAAGCCGGCCTGAGACTTCTGCCTTGTTGACCAACAATCCATGTTCGTATTTTCATTGTCCTTGAATACCCCCCCCCTGTACCCATCGAAGCGAGAACGGACTTCACTACCCCAGTCTTCTGTTTCCGGACGATACAACATTTGTCTGCTTCTGTACTGCTGTTCTGTTACATTGGCCACCACACGGCCTTCAAATTCATTTCAGTTTCACTCTAGAACCGACAGTGCCATCGCCCGGTTTGTCTTGAGCACTTTTCTCACAACGACCAGTACAGTCCTTGTTCCTACTTGATGAAGGGTGGTCATTAAGTTCCAGTCTGAGAGTGCAGTTACCCCAGCCATTCATTGGTCACAGGGCTTGCTCGGAAAAGTAAACGATAAGACGCACCATAAGTGCAGGACCTCAGGCCTCAGGTAGCACCGTAGCAAGCTCTCAGCATGAGGAAATTCAGCTTCTTCCCCGATAGTTCTACCTTCGGCGGCGCACTGGCAGTGACTCGCACATCCCCTTGAACTGACTCACAACCAACTATAGGAACTACAGAGAGAAGTTTTCGGAAAAAAAATTCCGCACTTGCACTTATATAGTAATTAATACTGTAATCAGACGTAGGCGTGCCGCGTGCGTGTTTGGCCGGCCCATGTCTCCGACCGAACTGGTTCAGTTTAAAAATAGGCAACAGCAAACTGTCATCCTACCCCAGCGACTTCACGTAAAAGGTGACTCTGGGCGCGACGTGATACACAGCGGAGATCCGCACACTGCCACGTTCCCTATGATGGTCATGAATCCAGGACTCCAGCGCGCAGCGCGCAGTGATGCGTCTCGTAACCCCCCAGACGTATAAAGGTCGGCCGCGCCCCCCACGGTTCCTCGTGGCCTCCCTCACCTACTACGCAAGACATGGAGAAAAAATCATCGACGACCAGTGATCCCGATCCGAAAGTGGACAAGCCCGCACCCAAGCCGCGAGATGGAAAGGTCCTCAAACACACCAAGTTGGGCGTGTGGGACCTGTATCAAGAGCACGATAAGCTGCTATCGTACTTCCCCACGTCTTGGAAGATCGAGGCGTACACGGGAATCTGGAATGATCTGCCATATCTGTGGAAGACCATACGTGATCTGAGCACTGTGGCATGGAAACCGCTATCGCTCTACCTGGTCACCACCCTGGCGAAGTCCTTGCTTCCTGCTTTAACTTTGTGGTACGTGGGCTTCTCCTTGCTACAGCAACGAAATTGCTCAACGAGTACAGGTATTCCGGACAACTACTTTTTGTCGTGAGTATCAACTGAATAGGTTCCCTCTGAAAGTCCCATTAACTGAGCTCTCCTGCCTTCCGCATCTCGTCCCGCAGATCCAATCCACCGTCGAAAACCGTACCCTCGATACTCGTTTCCTCTTCCGAGTGGCCTGCGGGCATGCGTTCTGTTCGGCGGCTGATCACTTTCTTTATTATGCTTCCAACACGTTATCTTCTGTCCTCAATAGGCGTTCCAGGCAGTACTACTCAACTCACATTTTCCGCGCCATGGCTCGCCTCGACGTCCCGACTTGTGATGACCCTGCCGTGACTTCACAGATCAATGGATTCTCTCCGCGTTCTCCTCATACCACCTCATGGACAGCGATCCTAACCTTAGTAGGGACAGCGTCTGCCTTGATCAGACTGTTTTCTCAGTCTGCTGTCCTATTCGGTATTCTGCGAGGGCAGAGAGACGGCTTGTTGTTCGCACTGCTGACGTTTTCCAGCAATTTGGTATCCATGTTGGATTATTCATCGAATGACCAGCTATCCAGAGGTAGGAAATATTCAGTCCACATGCTGGCTGCCATTGAAACGATCTTATTAGCGTGGGCTGCCACCACGCGCGATAACGATTATCTCAAGATGGAGGGGCTCAGGCGCGTGGTCACCGAATCCAAACATCGCAAGGAAGTCGTCGCGGGTGGTCTCGCCGAATACCTCATTGCAGGTGCGTGGAATGCCTTCAATATGTGAGAACTTACCAACCTGCCAGGTAGAGTACCACAGCTTAGCGACTCGGGTTGGGACCCGGGCGGGTGACTTCTGGTCACTCTACTTCGACTCTCACGACGACCGGCTATTCCGGCCTCTTCGCCTCCTTATGATCCCCTTATGTGAACTTCCTTTGGTGCGTTCACTCATAGACCGTCCTTGCACACAGCTCTCAGGCTCCCTCAGATTGTTTTTGCCCTTAGAGCAGTCCAACAACCGTCGTCGATACCGACCTCGCTCGCATCCCTCCGCTTAATGGAAGACGCCTCTGGTTCATTTGTGTCACATGCCTCAATTCTTATATCAGAAACGGGAAATTTCTCTGAACAACTAATGTCCCTGCGAAAACTCCTCGAAGCTGGTAACATCACGAATAAGGTTGTCGAAGGAACCATTCCTTTTCCAGAGAATGAGCAGTCAATTCGCAACGGAATATCATTGGAGTTCAGGTAATTCCGCGTCGTTTGCAATTTCTCCCGGATATTAACATGAATGTGATTCTCCTAGGAATGTGTCGTTCCGATATCCTGAAAGTGAGAAATATGTGCTGCGCAATATCTCTTTTAGGATTGAGCAGGGCCAACTATGTGTACTCGCAAATTATTCACTCAGAGGCGCGACATAGGCTCACATCCCATTTGTATCGCAGGTCATTCTTGGTTCGAACGGATCAGGGAAGAGTACAATTCTCAAGCTCGTGACTCGATTGTATGACACGACAGAGGGAATGATCCTGATCGACGGACAGGATATCAAGACATTACGGCTGGAGGATCTTCGTCGCGCAATGGCGATCTTGTTCCAGGATTTCACCCTCTTTCCCCTCACTGTAAGTCTGCGCACCCACGTGCTATCCCCGGTTCTCTGACATGTACGTCCACAGATTCGAGAAAACATCGCCATTGGTGACCCTACTCTCGTCGACGACGACGCGGCAATTGAGCGAGCTGTGCATCTCGGTGGCGCGTCCGACCTAATCGCGCGCCTTCCCAATGGCCTTGATACTTATCTCGAGCGGCCTGTACGTGACCTCTATCAGGGGTTGCCAGATCGAACGGCAATACTTGGAGGAAAGATCGACAATGAACACTTGCGAAGTGTCTTGGGCACTCCAGCTGATGAGAAATTAAGCGGCGGAGAGATGCAACGGCTCGCTGTGGCGAGAACGTTCATGCGCTCTTCATCTACGGAGCAGGGTGTCGGGCTGTTGCTATTTGATGAGCCAAGTGCGTCGCTAGACCCGACTGCTGAACAAGGTACGACACCCCTGCGACTTTCATATATGCTATATATGCTGATGGGGGGGCATTCTCCACTGGAAGATCTGTTCTCACGTCTTCGAGAGTTGCGAGGAAATAAGACCATGGTATTCTCGACGCACCGGTTTGGGAACCTTACACGACACGCTGATCTCATCTTGTGAGTCTCCCTCTGTTTTCTGTTTACTTTACTTGTTAACAAATCATGTAGGCATCTGAAGGAGTCCGTAATCGTCGAGACCGGGACTCACGAGGAACTGATGAAGCGGGAAGGCTCAGATTACGCTCGTTTGTGGCACATTCAAGCTCAGGCGTTTATGTGAACGCACAAAAGTCACGATGACTAGGCTCCGATTGCCGATAACTTCGCATCCCCACATATCTTAGAGTATGGAATGGTTTCTGATGGGTTTGGGAGGTCTTTACTGGAATGTGAGACGGTGCCCCACAATAGCTATATGTTGGATTTTGAAAGAGGGTTTCGAGGGTTTGTTCTTGATGTACTGTAATGAAGTTGATTTGGACACGTTTCTTCAAGACTCAAAACTGCCGCGTTTGAACGCGATCTTGCCAGCCCTGAGGCACGCATTGCGTGGGACAGCCTCAATATGGTTTAACCAGTCCCGAAAAGATTTAGGCGCTCGGCTTTCTACATCTTTTTGCTTTTGAAAAAAGAGGGAATTGTCTCCATCCAAAGAGGGTACGCAAGATCCACAAAATGGAGAGCTCGTTGGGCACCACTGTGTCGGGTGACACGAGAACCTTCTTTCCACCCTTCCGAGTCCCAATTTGTGCGAAGCCTGGGTGGGGGGACCAGTCATGCGAACATGCTTGGTAGTATGTGAAGAATCAAACTCCAAGCGCTGGCATCCTGATGAGAAAAGATGCCGGTCGCTTTTCATTTATTTATCTAGAAGATCTGCTGAGCTTGAATGGAGCAACTTGTAGTACGCGGACGCGCTCGGGTTGCGCAGCCCAGTGGCACAGAATGATGGTTCTGCATGGAGAATGAGACATTGGTGGGGGCTGTGCTGGTACTAGTAAGAGGTGCTTACTAGCTAAAGGTGCTTACTAACTAAATTGATCTCAGTCGACTCGGCCCGGGCCGCGGCTCGTCAGTTGAGACAGTGCCAGTGGCATCCTTCAGTTACCGGCGTGCCATGACAGTCAGTAGATCCCACTTGCACCTCGACTAACAACGCTCTACGTTTTGGCAGATACTCCAACAGAGAATAGGCCCCCATCCGAGTCAAATGCCAGCTAGGGGAAAGCGTCATGATCGCGCCATTTACTATGCTTGCCTTGTGACTCGACCGGCGCAAACAAAGACCGGTCATACACAGCAGACGGAGCTATATCTATACACTTCATCTTCCACACTGCCACGTTCCAGCAGCACGCATTGATGGATTCGAGTCTCGTACCCCCAGACGTATAAAGGCCCGACTGACTATGCTCTGCCCATCTCCTCGTATTTGTCTGCCATTCGTACCAACCAGCAAGTCATGGAAGCGAAAAACATCGACGACCGGTGATGACAAGAAGGGGGAGGACAAACTTGCCCCCAAGCCAAGAGATGGAAAAGTCCTCAAACACAGCAAGATCGGCGTATGGGACCTGTATCAAGAGCACGACAAGTTACTATCGTACTTCCCCACGTCTTGGAAGATCGAGGCGTACACGGGAATCTGGAATGACCTGCCGTACCTGTGGAAGACCATACGTGATCTGGGCACTGTGTCGTGGCCGCTGCTATCGCTCTTTCTGGCCATCACTTTGGTGCAATCCTTGCTTCCTGCTTTAACTTTGTGGTGCGTGGGGCCCCCTCCTTGCTACAACGAGTTGCTCAAAGCGTCCAGGTATTCCGGACAACTACTTACTATCGTGAGTATCGACCGAATGGGCTCCCCTTGAAAGTCCCATTAACCGAGCTCTCTGCCTTCCGAATCCCGTCTTGCAGGTCCAATCCGCTGTTGAAAAGCATACCCTCGATACTCGTTTCCTCTTCCGAGTAGCCGGCGGACATGCGCTCTGCTCGGCGGTTTCTCACTTTCTCTATTATGCTTCCAACACGCTATCTACCGCACTCAATAGGCGTTCCAGGCAGTACTACTCGACCCACATTTTTCCATGCCATGGCTCGCCTCGACGTCCCGACCTGTGATGACCCTGCCGTGACTTCACACATTGATGCACTCCTCCGCCACCTCCTCATACCATTTCATGGCGGCAATCTTGACCTTCCTAGAGACGGTATCTGCTCTGATCAGACTGTTTTCTCAGACGGCTGTCTTATTCGGTATTCTGCGAGGGCAAAGAGGCGGCTTGTTGTTCGCACTGCTGACGTTTTCCAGCAATTTGATATCCCTCTTAGACTATTCGAGGAATGAACCAGCTGTCCAGAGGTAGGAAATGTTCTGTATTCGTTGCACCTGCTACTTGTCGTTGAAACGGTCTTATTAGCTTGGGCTGCCACCACGCGCGATAGTGACTATATCAGGATGGAGGGGCTCACATGCCTGGTCACCGAATCCAAATATCGCAAGGAAGTCATCGCGGGTGGTCTCACCCAGTACCTCGTTGCAGGTGCGTTGAATACTCCTAATCGGCGACAGTGTACCAACCTGCCAGAAAGAGTACCGCAACTTAGCTGTCGGGTGGGGACCCGGGCGGGTGACTTCTGGTCACTCTACCTCGATTCTCAGAACGATCGGCTCTTCCGGCCTCTTTCTTCTGATTATTATGTGAACTTCCTCTGGTGCGTTCACTCAAGGCTGTCTTTGCCCATAAATTTCATCCTGCTTCAGATCGTTTTTGCCTTTAGAGCGGTCCAGGAGCCATCATCGATACCGATCTCGCTCGCATCCTCCGCTTAATGCAGGATGCCTCAGATTTGTTTACGTCACACGCCGAAATACTTCTATCAGAAACGGGAAATTTCTCTGAGCACTCTTGGACCTGCGAAGGCTTCTCGAAGCTGGCAACATCCCGAATAAGGTTGTCGAAGGAACCATTCCTTTTCCAGAGAATGAGCAATCAATCCGCGACGGGATATCATTGGAGTTTAAGTAATTCTGTGTCATTTGCAATTTCTCGCGGAGGTTAACATAAGTGTGATCCCCTTAGGAATGTGTCTTTCCGATATCCTGGAAGTGAAAAATATGTGCTACGCGATGTCTCTTTTTGGGTTGAGCGGGGCCAACTTTGTGTACTCACAAATTATTCACTCAGAGGCACGACGTAGGCTCACATCCCGTTTGTATCTCAGGTCATTCTTGGTTCGAACGGATCAGGGAAGAGTACAATTCTCAAGCTCGTGACTCGATTGTATGACACGACAGAGGGAACGATCCTGATCGGACGGACAGGATATCAAGACATTGCGGCTGGAAGATCTTCGTCGCGCAATGGCGATCTTGTTCCAGGATTTCACCCTCTTTCCCCTCACTGTAAGTCTACGCGCACATGCGTCGTCCCGAGGTTGCGCTGACGGATATATCCACAGATTCGAGAAAACATCGCCATTGGTGACCCTACTCGTGCGCATGATGACGCGGCAATCGAGCGAGCCGCGCACCTCGGCGGTGCGTCCGACCTTCTCTCACGTCTCCCTGATGGCCTCGATAGTTATCTCGAGCGGCCTGTGGATGATCTCTATGAGGGGTTGCCAGATGGAACGGAAATACTTGGGGGAAAGGTCGACAATGAACACTTGCGGGATGTCATGGGCACACCACTTGACAAGTCACTAAGCGGTGGAGAGATGCAACGGCTCGCTTTGGCGAGAACGTTCATGCACTCTTCATCTACGGAGCAGGGTGTCGGGCTGTTGCTATTTGATGAGCCAAGTGCGTCGCTAGACCCGACTGCCCGAGCAAGGTACGATATCTCTGCGGGTTTCATATAAGCTATGTATGCTGAGGGGGGCGTGCTTCATTGGAAGATCTGTTCTCACGTCTTCGAGAGTTGCGAGGAAATAAGACCATGGTATTCTCGACGCACCGGTTTGGGAACCTTACACGACACGCTGATCTCATCTTGTGAGTCTTTCCATGTTTTCTATTTACTTTATGTGTCAACGAATCATGTAGGCATCTGAAGGAGTCTGTAGTCGCCGAGACGGGGACTCATGAGGAACTGATGAAGCGGGAAGGCTCAGATTACGCTCGTTTGTGGCACATTCAAGCTCAAGCATTTCTGTGAACACACGACTAGGCTCCGATCGCTGATACTCTCGCATCCCCACATATCTTGTAGAATTTCTTTTTTGATTGGTTTGGTAAGCCTTTGCTGAGGTTGAGACGCTGCTCCGATAGAGGACTGTATACTAAGCTGCTGCGTTTAAACACGGATTCGCTAGACACACACGCGTTGCGTGGCCCAGACTAAACCCTCTTAATCGTGACTAGCATAACCAGTCCCAAAGCATGTAGGGGTCAGAACTCTTTCTCTCTTTACTCCGAGGGATAAAGGAGAATTGTCCCCACCCAAAGGCTAACGAGGGTACGCAAAATCCACAGAAATGGAACGCTCGTTGGGCACCGTAAGCCTGAAATTTGGCGCGAGGGTGCATTACGTCGGGCGACACGCCGAGAGGTTTCTTTTCCCACTTCATGCGGACCATTTACGTGGTTTTTTCAACGTCGACGCCTCTGTCGCTTCGCGCCATTACCTCACGGGATTCTTGAGTTTGATTGGGTCTAAGCGCACGTTTACGCGTCATACTCGGCGTGACGATTGGCATCTATGTCCTCGAGCCACAGCCGTGTGAATAAGACCCAGCCAAATTCCCGTAGGCACATGAATCCGACACCTGGCGCAAGTGAGGCGCATGAGGGCGGAAACGAGTAGGTTGTTAACGAATGTTTAACATTCCCCGTGCGTTTTTTTTTTTCGATTCCAGAGACGAGATCTATGAGAGCTTTAGTGACTGAGGCCAGACTGGAGGTCCGAGGTCAATTAATGTCGATTACGGGCTTGTCCCTTACTTCTCGCTCACCGGTCGGCCAACTGCGAGCAACTGTCTCTCCACATATTTCTACCGCCCTCATGTTCGCCGACATCTAGTATGTAGGACTTACTCCGCTGCTTCCGGCTTGATTTCCTGTCGGCGATGATTGTACCCGGCTCACGCTGTTACAAACCTTTTCAGGCCGCTTGCGTTCCGTTCTCCAGTTATAGATTTATAGCACGATCATTCGCCCACCTCGCTTCGGGAGAGAGACTTTCTATAGATTCGGAAGATATCAGCATGGCCGCCAACTGCTGATCTCGGCTCCTCAACAAGGAGGATGACCATGACACTTGCGTTGG
>WTXF01000403.1:0-20566 GCA_022496215.1 Russula brevipes | reverse complement strand
CGTATTCGATGCCGAATTTGTCCGCAAGGAGTTTCGATTCTGGCTTGGCACGCGGACACGGGCGAGTGCCCGTAGTGCGGAGCGAGCTGGGGTTGTGTTGATAATATACTTTCCGAGGGGGGAAGGATGGGGTCAGTGTTTATTGAGACTGCGCCACAGATAGAGGATAGACGAGTCAAAAATGGGGAGAACTGTGCGCAGGTGCCTTGAAGTCGAGTCGAGAAGCGGGGTCTCGTTGGCGTTGGCCTGCGCTTGTGCGAGGGACTGCGCGTCGGCGGCAAGCAGCGTGCGGGGGTCCTCGAGGGCGTCGGACCCGCCGGCCTCTGCCGCGATGCGCTGGAAATTGCGCTCGTACTTGAGGAGCTTGCGGACCTGTTCCTTGTGGTCGCGCGTGGTCTCGTTCAGCCGGCTGATGATGTCAAACCCCCCACTCCCATCACGTACTGGGACGACTATCGTGTGACATTGAGTGATCTTCGCGGCATGATTGCATGATCCTCAGTGCTTAGTGGGATTTTTTGCATTCCTCCACCCGAAATGTGAATTTGGCTGCCTTTTATGGCATGTCAACCTTTTTTTTTCGGACTCACCCACATGCCCCACGGCCCCCACCCCAGGGATCCGCAATCGGCCACCCCAGGGGAAACACTTTTAAACCAGAATACACACTGGAACGACCACGGGTCACGCTGTGTTGCGAGTTCTTGCACAAGTAACCACGGCTGCAGCTACAGAAAAGTGCCACAATTTGGACTTCTACACATTCTGTTCGCCGCTCCGAGGTAGCTTTCAATCCATGTCGACCCGAACCCCTCTCAACAAAGAGTTCATCACGAGGCGCGTCGCTGAGCGCCATCCGAGTCATGCCCAGAACACATCCATTTCTTTATCATCAACGCACAGTGACACCACTGCCCGTTTCCTCCACAAGAGGTGCGAATACGCACTACATGTATATGCTTTGGCTGATGCTCTAGCCCCTCTTAAGCGACGTGCAAGGGTCCATGTCCTCTGACGTACTATTGACCCGCCTCGAATCCCTCTCGAATCAAGTCCGGTCCATCGTACAAACGCCCAGCACGCGCGCCGTGGTGCTCTCCACAGTCGATAGAGGAATAGACGCTGCAGTGCTTCTCACCTACGCTCTGCTCACGCACCGCAACACGCTCGCGCCGGTTTCCGTTCTGCCGCCCGAGGTACTCGCACGGATATTTCACCTCGTCGCGCTCGCCGAGTCGTCCCGGGCCGAAACGGGGAACTTGAGATGGATCGGTGTCACGCACGTGTGTCGCCACTGGCGGCAGGTCGCGCTAGATGACTCGTCGCTCTGGGCGAGGATCTCAGGCTCGATGGCGAAAGCCACATGGGTCTGTGAGATGCTCGCACGCGCGCGGAACGCGCCGCTGTCAATTGACCTGTTTGTGAAGCCGGATGCGGAGACACTGTCCATGTTCACCGCACACTTCGCGCATACACACGAGTTCCGCCTCCGCGGCGTGGTCGCAGCCTACTTTAAACACAACATCCGGAAGATTTGCAGTCTAGAGGCTCCTGCCTTGGAACATTTTGAGCTTGGCACCGACATCGACTCCTCTGTCACCTCTCTCAGGGCTCCATTTTTCAATGGGATGGCCCCGAAACTTCGGACGTTCTCCCTCTCCCAAATTCGCGTTCCTTGGTCATTTATTCCTCGTGGCCAGTTATCACAATTGAAAATCACCCTCATCGCCAGGGATCCTATTACCGACGGACCTTCATTTGGCGAATCAAAATCATTAATCGATCTCCTGATCAATTGTCCGTTGTTGGAGATTCTGGTCCTTGAATCCTGCTTACCCCAGAGTATCACACGGCCCTCGCATGTACAAGCAATCCATCTTCCTCGCCTCTCACATCTGTCCCTTCGTGGGGCAAGTTCACGTGTTGCGAACTTGTTGAAAATTCTCAAGCTACCTCCCTCTACAACACTTCGCATGCGTTGTACCTCCGAGAATACGGCCACGAATAATGACCACCTACTTCCTCTCGTCTCGGCGCACTTCCACGACCCCGCCTCCGTCGAAATAAAGAGTTTCAAGGTTATCTCGGACTACGAGCCGCGCTTGATAACCTTCACCGCGTTTACTTGCCTCCCTACATTAACAACCCACCCCTCCTATGTGTTTGAAGGTGATCTGAACGGCGGCGCTGCGTTTACTCTGTCATTCCACCCGCCCTTCGATGCCGAGGTGAACATTCTTGGCCAAGTATGCAGCATGCTACCGATTTCAAACATCGAATTTCTATTTATCCGCGCTCAGGCTCCCGAAATGGACCCAAATCTAACTGGGGCGAGCTCTTTCAACGCTGTGCTAAGCTCACCACGATCGAGGCCAATGGGCAGGGGGCAAGCCGCCTTCTGAAGGAACTCGCTCCTCCGAAACCCGAGAAAGCGCCGTCCAGCGAGGAAGGGAGAAAAAGGAAGCTCGACAACAGAGCGGTCCCAGCACCGGCGTCCAGCAGCCAAACTGCCACTGCGGACATACCTGTGCCCATTTTCCCAAAGCTGACGTCCTTAATTTTAAAGAATCTAGACTTTTCGGAATCCGCGCCCCACCGTGACGTCCTTTATGGCGTCCTCTCGACCATGCTCCGACGGCGAATGGCATGCGAGGTCCCCCTGAAGATGCTCAGAATGGATCACTGCTTCATCACCGCCGACCGTGCGGACGCTCTGGGAGCGCTCGTCCCGGAATTTGTCGAGCACGGGTACGACTCGGAAACCACGTTCGGTGACTCTGACGACTTTGACGCCTTCGAGGACCTCTCGGACTTCAGCGCTAGTACTGAAGATAGATGGGGAGACTAAATTGTCGGTTTCACACAAGCCGAGTGGGGATGGTGGGAAAACTATTCAGATTGGGAGTGAGTGACCACCGGCATCCCCCCACCATTGGCCAAGTACGGCGCGTTCAGCCGAATTCGGACCGTTTGGGTCTTTTACTCGCTCTGCTTCTTGGCACTCGGACGGTCGCGATGCATGTCTTAGGGTCTTTCTTGCTAATTGAATGTACAATATCAGCTGGTGCTCCTTTCAATTCTTTCTTTTGCAGACATCCACCGCCCACTGGCACCAAGGCGGATGTACGCAATCTCTGCCGTGTAGCATTTAGTTGTTTCTCTTTCTCCCGGATGATTGCAGTATCCGAAAGTGAGTTCGGTCCATGGTCCATCTCAGTACGGTCGTTTTGTCTGCTGCCAGAAATGCAGTAGTTCTATCCTGTGCGCCCGTTGCCGTATCCAGTCACACAAGTCTGCCCGCCCTCTTGGGTATGGAAATTACTGGGCCGCGTGCCATCAGCCCCATGGTATTAGTTCGCCCACTGATTCGCACACTCAGTCCGTGCGTTCTCTCGTATTTGCCCTATGGACCCGGCCTAGGGAGCTTTTCTTGACCGTGTCAGACGCCTTGACCTGAGCGGAGCTTACTTCACACGACAGCTTCACTCGAGGCAAAGGACTTTTTGAAGTACGGGAGTTGATATATTGATGCCCTGTAGATGAAGATAGGTGAATGTGGAGGCTCTAGGGAAAGTCTATATATTTCGCGCTCGGATCGCATAGACGCTCTCCCCAGACGGTACTGTACACACACTTCTTTGCTTCTGGGTTCGAAGCGTCAGTTTGCGCGATAGATGTACCATCTCGACATGACGCGCGGACATCTCAACATGGTGCGCCTGATCGTGGTTTTATGCTATTCAGGATTAATCGTCGCTCAACCCATGGACGCACTCCGCTGCAGCTACAGCAAAGTGCGAGAATTTGAACTTCTACACATCCATTCTCTGCTTAAAGTAGCTTTCAATCCATGTCGACCCGAACCGCTTCCCACAAAGAGCTCATCATGACGCGCGTCGCTGAGTGCCATCCGAATCATGCCCAGAACACACTATCCATTTCTCCATCATCGACGCACAGTGACACCACTGCCCGTTTCCTCCACTGGCACGAGAGGTGCGAATACGCCCTATACGTATATGCTTTGGCTAATGATCTAGCACCACTTAAGCGACGTGCAATCCTTTGACGTACTATTGACCCGCCTCGAATCCCTCTCGAATCGAATCCGATCCGTCATACGAACACCCAGCACGCGCGCAGTGGCGCCCTCCTCAGTCGATAGAGGAATAGACGCTGCAATACTTCTCACCCGCGCTCTGCTCACGCACCGCAACACGCTCGCGCCGGTTTCCGTTCTGCCGGCCGAGGTGCTCGCACATATATTTCACCTCGTCGCGCTCGCCGATTCGTCCCGGCCCAGAATGGGGAGCTTGAAATGGATCGGTGTCACGCACGTGTGTCGTCACTGGCGCCAGGTCGCGCTAAATGACTCGTCGCTGTGGGCGAGGATCTCGGGCTCCATGACGAACACCACATGGATCTCCGAGACGCTCGCACGCGCGCGGAACGCACCGCTGGCAATTGAAATGTTCGTGACACCGGGTGCGGAGACACTGTCGTCCATGATCGCCGCGCACTTCGTGAATACACCCGAGTTCCGCCTCCGCGGCCTGACACTGTCCATGTTCGCCGCGCACTTCGTGCATACACACGAGTTCCGCCTCCGCGGCCTGGTCGCGCCCCACAATGATGACAAGATCCGGGAGATTTGCCGTCTAGAGGCTCCTGCCTTGGAACATTTAGAGCTTGGCGCCGACATCGACTCCCCTGTCACCTTTCTCGGGGCGCCGTTTTTCAACGGGATGGCCCCGAAACTTCGGACGTTCTCCCTCTCCCAAATCTACGTTCCTTGGTCATTCATTCCTTGTGGCCAGTTATCACAATTGAAAATCACCCTCATCGGTAAGGAGCTATGCTGACGGGCCCTCGTCCTCTTTTGGCGATTCAAACTCGTTGATCGATCTCCTGATCAATTGTCCGGTGTTGGAGATTCTGGTCCTTGAATCCTGCTTACCCCAGAGTATCACACGACCCTCCCATGTACATACAAGCAATCCATCTTCCTCGCCTCTCACATCTGTCCCTTGATGGGTCACGTTCACGTGTTGCAAACATCAGTAAACATGAAATTTGAAATCCAGTGGTTGCTCAAGTTGAGCAACCATGAAAAACCACTGGAAACCCGGAAACCTGGACATTCGGAAACTTATGTCCCATTTTTCGGAAACTCTATGTACAAGTTGTAAGGTGCCAATTAAACCATTTTTTTTTTCATTTTAAAAAGGGTTTCTATGTCATACTTTGCCATTGTCAGTCTAAGTTTCCGGGTTTCCAAGTTTCCAGTTTCCAGAAACTTGGAAACGAGTGAAAACCAGCGGAAACCCGGATTTAATTTTGACGTTTTGCTGATGTATTCCCCACCTCAACAGCCTCAACTGAACGTCCTCAACCCATGTCCTCAACAACGAAATATCTACTATACCATAAAGCCATTCCACCCTTCGTATAGTCTGTTCATCGTATATATGGCTGACTTGAACATTTTTAAATTGTTCTGAGCCTTTCCAGTTTGCTTTTCCTCTGCCCGTGTGTTCTTCCATCACTTATCTCTGACAAATCACGCGACCGTGGTCGCGTGATTTGTGGGACCGTCGTGCCGTCGTCTGTAATTGCGTAATTGCAAGGCTGCCTATTGTTCTCATCGTTTGAAATTAAAATCTTTGGGGCCATCCACATTAGTCTGCCTTCTGCCATCGTCTGTTCTCCATTCATTTCTAATTCTCACATGATGTCACTCAAACGGGTCACCTCTAGTATTATTTATTGCCGAACACTTGTGAACCGGACTGGTTACGGTGGCGCCTCACTTTGCTCTGTTTCCCCGATCACACCTGCCTCCCACTCCGTTTGCGCACCTGTCTGAGCATTTCTCAACAAAAACAAGCCACAGGGGAGACACTATCGAACCAGAGCGCGGTCACGACAACCACGGGGGTCACGGTGTATTTCAGTCCATGTCAACCCGAACCACTCCCAATAAAGAGCCCATGAGGCGGTCCAGGCGGATTGCTGAGCGCCATCCGAGTCATGCCCAGAACACATCGGCGATCGCTTTCTCATCGACGCACAGTGATACCACTGCCCATTTCCTCCACGAGAGGTGCGAATACGCCCAATACGTGTCTGCTTTGGCTGATGTTCTAGCCCCCCCTAAGTGATGTGCAAGGGTCCACGTTCTCTGACGTACTATCAACCCGCTTCGAATCCCTCTCGAATCGAATCCGATCCGTCGTACGAAGGCCCAGCACGCGCGCCGTGGTGCTCTCCACAGTCGATAGAGAAGTAGACGCCGCAATGCTTCTTACTCGCGCTCTGCTCACGCATCGCAACACGCTCGCGCCGGCTTCCGTTCTGCCGCCCGAGGTGCTTGCACAGATATTTCACCTCGTGGCGTTCGCCGAGTCGTCCCCGCCCGAAATGGGGAGCTTGAGATGGATCAGTGTCACGCACGTTTGTCGTCACTGGCGTCAGGTCGCGCTAGACGACTCGTCGCTGTGGGCGAGGATCTGCGGCCGGTCGGTGAACACCACATGGTTCTCCGAGACGCTCGCGCGCGCGCGGAACGCGCTGCTGGAAATTGACCTGTTTGAGAGCCAGAATGCGGAGACACTGTCCATGTTCACCGCGCACTTCGCGCATACACAGGAGTTCCGCCTCCGCGGCGTGGTCGCGCCCCACAAGGATGACAGCATCCGGGAGATTTGCGGTCTAGAGGCTCCTGCCTTGGAACATTTTGAGCTTGACGTCCACACCAATTTCCCTGTCGTCTTTCTCAGGGCGCCGTTTTTCAATGGGATGGCCCCGAAACTTCGGACGTTCTCCCTCTCCCAAATCTACGCTCCTTGGTCATTCATTCCTCGTGGCCAGTTATCACAATTGAAAATCACCCTCACCGGTAGGGAGTTTATTGCTGACGGGCCTTCATCCTCATTTGGCGATTCAAAGTCGTTGATCGATCTCCTGATCAATTGTCCGGTGTTGGAGATTCTGGTCCTTGAATCCTGCTTACCCCGAGTATCACACGACCCTCCCATGTACAAGCAATCCATCTTCCTCACCTCTCACATCTGTCCCTTGATGGGTCACGTTCACGTGTTGCAAACTTGTTTGAAATTCTGAAGCTACCTCCCTCTACAACGCTTCGCATCCATTGTACCTTTGGGAATACGGCCACGAATAATGACCACCTACTTCCTCTCGTCTCAGCGCACTTCCACGACCCCGCCTCTGTCGAAATAAAGGGCTTTATGGTTACATCGGGCTGCACGCCGGGCTTGATAACCTTCACCGCGTTTACTTACCTCCCTACGTCAACAACTCGCCCCTTCTATGTGTCTGAAGGTGATCTGAATGGCGGCGCTGCGCTTGCTCTATCATTCCTCACACCCTTCGAGGCCGATGTGGACATTATTGGCCAAGTATGCAGTATGCTACCGATTTCAACCATCGAATTTCTATCCATCAGCGCTCCCAACATGGACCGATCTGTTAATCGGCAGTGGGGCGAGCTCTTTCAACGTTGTGTGAAGCTCACCACGATCGAAGCCAATCGGCACGGGGCAAGTGGCCTTCTGAAGGAACTCGCACCTCCGAAACCCAAGAAAGCGCCTTCCGGCGGGAAAGGGAGAAAAAGGAAGCTCGACGACAGAGGGGTCCCAGTGCCGGCGTCCAGCAGCCGTACTGCCACTGCGGACACGCCCGTGTCCATGTTCCCAAACCTGACGTCCTTGTTTTTAGCCAATCTGGACTTTTGCGAACCCGATGGCCACCCTGACGCCCTTTATGGCGCCCTCTCGACCATGCTCCGACGGCGAAGGGCGTGCAAGGTCCCTCCGAAGATGCTCAGAATGGATCACTGCTTCATCGCCACCAACCGTACGAACGCTCTGAAAACATCAGAAACGCAAATGCTGAATGCTTCTTAATGCTCTTATGCTCTTATCGCTTTAAGAACCCTGCTTAACTAGAAGCATTGAAAAAGCTCCCCGGAATTTGTCCAGCACGGGTGCGAAAACGCCAGACCTGAAGATCGATGGGGAGACTAATTTGTCGGTTTCACACAAGTTGAGTGGGAGTGGTGGAACTATTCAGATGTGTGGTGAGTGACCACGCCTCCACCAATGGCCTGGTACAGCGCGTTCAGCCAATACGGACCCCTTCTTTGCAATCCAATGTACGATATCAGGTGCTTTTTTTTTTTTTTTTTGCAGACATCCACCGCCCATCAAGGGGATTGTACAGAGTCCTGCCGTGTAGCCTCTAGTTATCTCTCTTTTCTCCCAGGACGATGGCAGTATCCTAAAGTGAGTCCGGTCTGTGGTCCATATTAGTACGGCCGTTTTGTCTGCTGCCAGCAATGCAGTAGTTCTACCCTGTGCGCCCGTTGCCGTATTCACTCACACAAGTCTGCCTGCCCTTTTGGATATTACTGGGCAGCGTTCCATCGGTCCCATGCCATGTGACCATGCCCACTAATTCGCACACTTAGTCCGTGCGCTCTCTCGGATTTGTTCTATAGGCCCGGGCTAGGGAGCTTCTCTTGACCGAGTCAGACGCCTTGACCTGAGTGGCGCTCACTTCGTACGACAGCTTCACTGGATGCAAAGGACTGTTGTAGTAAGGGAGTTGATTCCCTGTAATAAAGATAGGCGAATATGGAGTCTCTAGGGAATGTCTATATGTTCCGTGCTCAGATCGCAAGACGTCCTCCCACAGACGGTAGGCTACTGTATTTTTTTTATGCATGGCCCTCCAACTTCCTGTAGTATGCTGTACCACATACTATGTTTATTTCTTCGGGCTTTCCCGCACCTGCCACAATCACGCGTGCAATGCTCAGGCCGCGACGATTTCCCCTGGCAGCCATTATACTCTCGTCGCCCTCACCTGGCGCTGTATGCCCATCACATTCCCCTGGGGTGGCTGGGGCTGCTCCCTCGCTGCCTTTGCCTGGGGCTGGATGCCCGCGCCCTTGCCTTGGGCCACATGCCTGCCGCCCTCACCCGGGGCTGCACACCCTTCACCCTTGCCTGGGGAGGCACCCTCGGCACCCTCGCTAAGGCTGCACACTTGTGAGGCAGCGTGGTTGGGGACCATGGAAGGTTGAGATCAACGAAGACCGCAAACGTCGGAATGTCCGGATCGTCTCGGGGAAGCCCGTCGATCCCCTCCCGCTCGTCGTATTCGATGCCGAATTTGTCCGCAAGGAGTTTCAATTCTTGCTTGGCACGCGGACACGGGCGAGTGCCCGTAGTGCGGAGGGAGCTGCGGTTGTGTTAATAATCTGGTTTTCGAGGGGGGGAAGGATGGGGGCAGTGTTTATTGAGACTGCCACAGTTAGACGTTAGACGAGTCGTAAATGGGGAGAACTGTGCGCTGGTGCCTTGAAGTCAAGTCAAGAAGCGGGGTGTCGTTGTCGTTGGCCTGCGCTTGTGCGAGGGACTGCGCGTCGGCGGCAAGCAGCGTGCGGGAGTCCTCGAGGGCGTCGGGCCCGCCGGCCTCTGCCGCGATGCGCTGGAAATTGCGCCGCGTACTTGAGGAGCTCACGGACCTGCTCCTCGCGGTCGCGCGCGGTCTCGTTCAGCCGGCTGATGACGTCAAACCCCCCACTCCCATCACCTGCTAGGACGACTATTGCGTGACATTGAGTGATCTTCGCGGTATGATCGATATGATCTTCAGTGCTCAGTGGGATTTTTTGCATTCCTCCGCCCGAAATGTGAATTTGGCTGCCTTTTTTGGCAGGTCAACCTTTTTTTTCGGACTCACCCCCAGGGATCCGCGTTCCGCCACCCCCTTGCCTTATATACATCCGGGCTCCCACTGAGGGTAAGGTGCCAGTAGGTGGAGGGTGGCGACAGAGATGGTGCATTGGGACGATAGAAGCGCGTTGTTACATGGCCAGTGTTAGTGTACATTAATGTCCGATGCAAGGGCTAGTGAGCGCTAGTGGTGGGCGGGTGAGCGCTAGTGAGCTCTGGTCGGACATAGAGCATATCGGAGCATAGAGTCGGTCACAGTGGCGCTCCACTTTGCTCTGTTTCACTGATCACACCAGATCACGCCTGCCTCCCGCTTCCTTTGCACACCTGTCTGAGCATTTCACAACAACATCAGGACACAGGGGAAACACTTTCAAACCAGAATACACACTGGCACGACCACGGGTCACGCTGTGTTGCGAGTTCTTGCACAAGTAACCACGGCTGCAGCTACAGAAAAGTTCCACAATTTGAATTTCTACACATTCTGTTCGCTGCTCCGAGGTGGCTTTCAATCCATATCGACCCCGAACCGCTCTCAACAAAGAGTTCATCATGACGCGCGTCGCTGAGCGCCACTGGCATCCGAGTCATGCCCAGAACACATCATCCATTTCTTTATCATCAACGCACAGTGACACCACTATACCCGTTTCCTCCACAAGAGGTGCGAATACGCACTGTATGTATATGCTTTGGCTGATGTTCTAGCCCCTCTTAAGCGACGTGCAAGCGACCATGTCCTCTGACGTACTATTGACCTGCCTCGAATCCCTCTCGAATCAAGTCCGATCCATGGTACGAACGCCCAGCGCGCGCGCCGTGGCGCTGTCCACAGTCGATAGAGGAATAGACGCTGCAATGCTTCTCACCCGCGCTCTGCTCACACACCGCAACACGCTCGCGCCGGTCTCCGTTCTGCCGCCCGAGGTGCTCGCACGGATATTTCACCTCGTCGCGCTCGCCGATGCCGAGTCCTCCCGGCCCAAAATGGGGAACTTGAGATGGATCGGTGTCACGCACGTGTGTCGCCACTGGCGGCAGGTCGCGCTAGACGACTCGTCGCTGTGGGCGCGGATCTCAGGCTCGATGATGGAAGCCACATGGGTCTGTGAGATGCTCGCACGCGCGCGGAACGCGCCGCTGTCAATTGACCTGTTCGTGACGCCGAATGCGGTGACACTGTCCATGTTCACCGCACACTTCGCGCATGCACACGAGTTCCGCCTCCGCGGCGTGGTCGCAGCCTACTTTAAACACAACATCCGGAAGATTTGCAGTCTAGAGGCTCCTGCCTTGGAACATTTTGAGCTTGGCGCCAACTTCGACTCCTCTGTCACCTCTCTCAGGGCGCCGTTTTTCAATGGGATGGCCCCGAAACTTCGGACGTTCTCCCTCTCCCAAATTCGCGTTCCTTGGTCATTTATTCCTCGTGGCCAGTTATCACAATTGAAAATCACCCTCATCGCCAGGGATCCTATTACCGACGGACCTTCATTTGGCGAATCAAAATCATTGATCGATCTCCTGATCAATTGTCCGTTGTTGGAGGTTCTGGTCCTTGAATCCTGCTTACCCCAGAGTATCACGCGACCCTCCCATGTACAAGCAATCCATCTTCCTCGCCTCTCACATCTGTCCCTACGTGGGGCAAGTTCACGTGTTGCGAACTTGTTTGAAATTCTCAAGCTACCTCCCTCTACAACACTTCGCATGCGTTGTACCTCCGAGAATACGGCCACGAATAATGACCACCTACTTCCTCTCGTCTCGGCGCACTTCCACGACCCCGCCTCCGTCGAAATAAAGAGTTTCAAGGTTATCTCGGACTACGAGCCGCGCTTGATAACCTTCACCGCGTTTACTTGCCTCCCTACATTAACAACCCACCCCTCTTATGTGTTTGAAGGTGATCTGAACGGCGGCGCTGCGCTTACTCTGTCATTCCACCCGCCCTTCGATGCCGAGGTGAACATTCTTGGCCAAGTATGCAGCATGCTACCGATTTCAAATATCGAATTTCTATCCATCCGCGATCCCGAAATGGACCACTCTGTTTATTGGGGCGAGCTCTTTCAACGCTGTGCTCAGCTCACCACGATCGAGGCCAATGGGCACGGGACAAGCGGCCTTCTGAAGGAACTCGCACCTCCGAAACCCGAGAAAGCGCCGTCCAGCGAGGAAGGGAGAAAAAGGAAGCTCGACACAGAGCGGTCCCAGCGCCGGCATCCAGCAGCCAAACTGCCACTGCGGACATGGCTGTGCCCATTTTCCCAAAGCTGACGTCCTTAATTTTAAAGAATGTAGACTTTTTCGAACCCGCGCACCACCCTGACGTCCTTTACGGCGACCTCTCGACCATGCTCCGACGGCGAAGGGCATGCGAGGTCCCCCTGAAGATGCTCAGAATGGATCACTGCTTCGTCACCACCAACCGTGCGGACGCTCTGGGAGCGCTCGTCCCGGAATTTGTGGAGCACGGGGACGACTCGGAAACCTCGTTTGATGACCCTGACGACTTTGACGACTTTGAGGACCTCTCGGACTTCAGCGCTGCCACTGAAGATAGATGGGGAGACTAATTTGTCGGCTTCACACAAGCCGAGTGGGAGTGGTGGGAAAACTATTCAGATTGGGAGTGAGTGACCATCCCCACCCACTGGCCAAGTACGGTGCGTTCAGCCGAATACGGACCGTTTGGGTCTTTTACTCGCTCTGCTTCTTGGTACTCGGACGGTCGCGATGCATGTCCTAGGGTCTTTCTTTGTAATTGAATGTACGATATCAGCTGGTGCTGTTCAGTTTTCTTTCTTTTGCAGACATCCACCGCCCACTGGCACCAAGGCGGATGTACGCAATCTCTGCCGTGTAGCATCTAGTTGTTTCTCTTTCTCCCGGGATGATTGCAGTATCCGAAAGTGAGTTCAGTCCGTGGTCCATCTCAGTACGGTCGTTTTGTCTGCTGCCAGAAATGCAGTAGTTCTATCCTGTGCGCCCGTTGCCCGTATCCAGTCACACAAGTCTGCCCGCCCTCTTGGGTATGGAAATTACTGGGCCGCGTGCCATCGGCCCCATGCTATGAGTTCATGCCCTCTAATTCGCACACTTAGTCCGTGCGTTCTCTCGTATTTGCCCTATGGACCCGGGCTAGGGAGCTTCTCTTGACCGAGTCAGACGCCTCGACCTGAGCGGAGCTTACTTTACACGACAGCTTCACTTGAGGCAAAGGACTTTTGAAGTACGGGAGTTGATGCGTTGATTTCCTGTAGATGAAAATAGCCGAATGTGGAGGCTCTAGGGAAAGTCTATATATTTCGCGCTCGGATCGAATAGGCGTTCTCCCCAGACGGTACTAGTACTGACTGTACACACACTTCTTTGCTTCTAGGTTCGAAGCGTCAGTTTGCGTTATGGATGTACCATCCAGGCATGGCGCGCGGACATCTCAACATGTTGCGCCTGATCGTGGTTTTATGCTATCCAGGATTAATCGTCGCTCAACCCATGGACGCACAAGTAGAAGTTTTGCTGCTCTCCAAGCAAGCATTTTTGTATGCTGGGTGAGAACTTGAAACTTGTCTCAATGAGTCCCGAACGTGGGTCATCATCTGGGATCCAATCCATAGAAGCTGAAAGATGGGTTCCAGCCCTGGGGGGAAACCGAAAACCGTGTCGGTAAGGAGGGCGTCAAAAGCACAGAGGTACGATCGATTATGGTATTGACGGCACGGCGAGACGCGCTGCGAATGGTCACCGGTGTCCGGGTCCAATGCCATCGCTTAACGCGCGGTCACCTGATTCGATTGAACGAACGCGTGCGAATGAGCGCTAGTGAGCTCTGGCCGACAAACTGTCGGTCACGGTGGCGCTTCACGTTGCTCCGTATCCCCGATCACACCTGCCTTCCGCTCCATTTGCACACCTGTCTGAACATTTCACAACGAGTACAGGCCACAGGGGAAAGACGCTGTCAAACCAGACCAGAGCGCGGTGGATCCGCCGCGAGATACACACCGGCACGACGACGGGTCACGCTGTACTATATTGCGAGTTCTTGCACAGTGTAACCGCGGCTGCAGCTACAGCAAAGTGCGAGAATTTGAACTTCTAAACATCCTATTCTCTGCTTAAAAGTAGCTTTCAATCCATGTCGATCCGAACTGCTCCCAACAAAGAGCTCATCATGACGCGCGTCGCTGAGCGCCATCCGAGTCATGCCGAGAGCACATCGATTCCTTTACCATCGACGCAGAGTGACACCACTGCCCGTTTCCTCCACGAGAGGTGCGAATACGCCCTATACGTATATGCTTTGGGCTAATGATCTAGCACCTCTTAAGCGACGTGCAAGGGACCATATCCTTTGACGTACTATTGACCCGCCTCGAATCCCTCTCGAATCGAATCCGATCCGTCATACGAACGCCCAGCACGCGCGCAGTGGCGCCCTCCTCAGTCGACAGAGGAATAGACGCTGCAATACTTCTCACTCGCGCTCTGCTCACGCACCGCAATACGCTCGCGCCGGTTTCCGTTCTGCCGCCCGAGGTACTCGCACGGATATTTCACCTCGTCGCGTTCGCCGATTCGTCCGGGGCCGAAACGGGGAGCTTGAGATGGATCGGTGTCACGCACGTGTGTCGTCACTGGCGCCAGGTCGCGCTAGATGACTCGTCGCTGTGGGCGAGGATCTCCAGCTCGAGGGTGAGACCCACATGGGTCTCCGAGGTGCTCGCACGCGCGCGGGACGCACCGCTGGCAATTGAACTGTTCGTGACGCCGAATGCGAAGACGCTGTCCATGTTCGGCGCGCACTTCGTGCATACACACGAGTTCCGCCTCCGCGGCCTGGTCGTGCCCCCCGATGATGGCAACATCCGGGAGATTTGCAATCTAGAGGCTCCTGCCTTGGAACATTTTGAGCTTGACATTATCGGCTCCCCTGTCTCCTTTCCCAGAGCGCCGTTTTTCAATGGGATGGCCCCGAAACTTCGGACGTTCTCCCTCTCCCAAATCCGAGTTCCTTGGTCATTTATTCCTCGTGGCCAGCTGTCACAATTGAAAATCACCCTCACCGGTAGGGAGCCTATTGCTGACGGGCCCTCATCCTCATTTGGCAATTCAAAGTCGTTCATCGACCTCCTGATCAATTGTCCGGTGTTGGAGATTCTGGTCCTCAAGTCCTGCTTACCCCCAAGTATCACACGACCCTCCCATGTACAAGCAATCCATCTTCCTCGCCTCTCACATCTGTCCCTTCGTGGGTCAAGCCCACGTGTTACGAACTTGTTGGAAATTCTCAAGCTACCTCCCTCTACAACACTTCGCATCCGTTGTGCCTCCGAGAATACGGCCACGAATAATGACCATCGTCTACTTCCTCTCGTCTCAGCGCACTTCCACGACCCCGCCTCGGTCGAAATAAGGAGCTTCAGGGTTACCATCGACGACGTGGAGTGTTCGATAAGCTTCACCGCGTGTACTTACCTCCCTACATTGACAACCAACCCCTCGTATGTCTTTGAACGTGATCTGAATGGCGGCGCCGCGCTTGAACTGTCATTCCACGTACCCTTCGAGACCGATGTGGACATTTTTGGCCAAGTATGCAGTATGCTACCGCTTTCAAACATCGAATTTCTATCCATCAGCGCTCCCGAAATGGACCGACCCGTTGATTGGGGCGATCTCTTTCAACGCTGTGTGAAGCTCACCACGATCGAGGCCAATGGGTATGGGGCAAGCGGACTTCTGAAGGAACTCGCACCCCCGAAACCCAAGAAAGCGCCGTCCGGCGAGAAAGGGAGAAAAAGGAAGCTCAATGACAGAGGGGTCCCAGCGTCGGTGTCCAGCTGCCATACTGCCCCTGCGGACATGCCTGTGCCCATTTTCCCAAAGCTGACGTCCCTATTTGTAAAGGATCAGGACCTTTGCGAACCCGCGCACCGCCCTGGCGCCCTTTATGACGCGCTCTCGACCATGCTCCGACGGCGAAGGGCGTGCAAGGTCCCTCTGAACATGCTCAGAATCGAGGACTGCTTCATTACCACCAACCGTGCGAACGCTCTGGGAAAGCTCGTCCCGGAAGTTGTCCAGCACGGGAACGAGTCGGATGGCTCCTCGCTCGATGGACTTGACGACTTTGACGACCTCTCGGACGTTGGCACTAGTACTGAAGATAGTTGGGGAGACTAATTTGTCGGTTTCACACAAGCCGAGTGGGAGTGATGGGAGAACCATTCAGATGGGTAGTGAGTGACCATCTCCCCACCACTGGCCTAGTACGGCGCGTTCAGCCGAATACGGACCGTTTGGGTCTTTTAATCGCTGTGCTTCTTGGTGCTCAGAGCGGTCGCGATGTATGTCCTAGAAGGCCTTTCTTTGGAATCGAATATACGATATCAGCTGCTGCTTTTTTCATTTTGCAGACGCCCACCGCCCAGCAATGCAGCAGTTCTATCCTGTGTGCCCGTTGCCATATCCACTCACGCACATTTGCCTGCCCTCTTGGATATTACTGGCCTGCGTTCCATCGGTCCCGTGCTATGAGTTCATGCACACTAATTCGCACACTTAGTCCGTGCGTTCTCTCGGATTTTCCCTATGGGCTCGGGTTAGGGAGCTTCTCTTGGCCGAGTCAGACGTCTTGACCTGAGCAGCGCTTACATCATACGACTTCACTTGAGGCCAAGGACTTTTGAAGTAAGGGCGTTGATGATGAAAATAGGCGTATGTGGAGCCTCTAGGGAAAGCCTATATATTTCTTGCTTCTGGGTTCGGAGCATCAGTTTGCGCGGTAGATGTACCATCTCGACGTGACGCGCAGACATCTCAACATGGTGCGCCTGATCGTGATACTATCCAGAATTAATCGTAGCTTGGCCCATGGACACCCTAGTAGAAGTATTGCTACTCTCCAAGTAAGTATTTTCATATGTTCTGTGAGAAATTTGGCTCAATAAGTCTCGAACTCAGGTCACCATCTGGAGATCCATAGAATCTGCAAAATAGGTTCCGTCCTGGAGGGAAACCAAGAGACGTGTCGGTAAAAGAGGGTGTCGAGAGTACAGAGGTACAAGACCGGGGAGTTTCGGTCTCTGACGGACGGTGATAACCGTGTCAATCACAAAACCAAATTCATCGATTCTTTGATTTTGGATCGTGAAAGTTTGCACGAATATTACTCTGGCCATCATCATATATCTGAAGGGTCATAAGCAAGGAGATGAACAGTCCAATTGGGACAGTGCGTGCACGCACGGACATGCCTAGCCATTTATCGAAGAAAACAATGGCCTTCCATTGGGCGTAGGGGCGTAGAGACTTGTGTTCTATGCCAGAGTCAATCTCACTCACTGCACAGATGAGCCCATGCAGACAGTATCATTTGTTTGATGTTGCCATGCCTTGGCGGTGAGTTCGGGCAATTATTGTTTATCGGGCCGGGCCGAACGGCGGTGTCGCTCCAGCCAGCTCAGACGGTAATTGCCGGCACCGGCCCCTGATTTGTATTCCCCACCACCATCCCTCAACGTCCTCAACGTCCTCAACAACATATTATTTATTGCTGAACACTGCGAACCGGACCGGTTACTGTGGCGCCTCACTTTGCTCTGATCACACCTGCCTCTCCGTTTGCGCACCTGTCTGAGCATTTCTCAAGTCTCAACAACAAGCCACAGGGGAGACACTATCGAACCAGAGCGCGGTCGCGACAACCACGGGGGTCACGGTGTATTTCAGTCCATGTCGACCCGAACCACTCCCAACAAAGAGCCCATGAGGCGGTCCAGGCGGATTGCTGAACGCCATCCGAGTCATGCTCAGAACACATCGGCGATCGCTTTCTCATCGACGCACAGTGATACCACTGCCGTTTCCTCCACGAGAGGTGGGAAGACGCCCAAACGTGTCTGCTTTGGCTGATGTTCTAGCCCCCCCTAAGTGATGTACAAGGGTCCACATTCTCTGACGTACTATCAACCCGCTTCGAATCCCTCTCGAATCGAATCCGATCCGTTGTACGAAGGCCCAGCACGCGCGCCGTGGTGCTCTCCACAGTCGATAGAGAAGTAGACGCCGCAATGATTCTTACTCGCGCCCTGCTCACGCATCGCAATACGCTCGCGCCGGCTTCCGTTCTGCCGCCCGAGGTGCTCGCACGGATATTTCACCTCGTGGCGTTCGCCGAGTCGTCCCCGCCCGAAATGGGGAGCTTGAGATGGATCAGTGTCACGCACGTTTGTCGTCACTGGCGCCAGGTCGCGCTAGACGACTCGTCGCTGTGGGCCAGGATCTCCGGCCGGTCGGTGAACACCACATGGATCTCCGAGACGCTCGCGCGGGCGCGGAACGCGCTGCTGGAAATTGACCTGTTCAAGGCCCAGAATGCGGAGACACTGTCCATGTTCACCGCGCACTTCGCGCATACACACGAGTTCCGCCTCCGCCGCGTGCTCGCGCCTCACAAGGATGAGAACATCCGGGAGATTTGCGGTCTAGAGGCTCCTGCCTTGGAACACTTTGAGCTTGCCGCCCTCACCAATTTCCCTGTCGTCTTTCTTAGGGCGCCGTTTTTCAATGGGATGGCCCCGAAACTTCGGACGTTCTCCCTCTCCCAAATTTGCGTTCCTTGGTCATTCATTCCTCGGGGCCAGTTATCACAATTGAAAATCACCATCATCGGTAGGGAGCCTATTGCTGACTGGCCCTCATCCTCATTTGGCGATTCAAACTCGTTGATCGATCTCCTGATCAATTGTCCGGTGTTGGAGATTCTGGGCCTTGAATCCTGCTTACCCCAGAATATCACACGACCCTCGCATGTACAAGCAATCCATCTTCCTCACCTCTCACATCTGTCCCTTGATGGGTCACGTTCACGTGTTGCAAGCTTGTTGGAAATTCTCAAGCTACCTCCTTCTACAACACTTCGCATCCGTTGTACCTCCGGGAATACGGCCACGAATGATGGCCACCTACTTCCTCTCGTCTCAGCGCACTTCCACGACCCCGCCTCCGTCGAAATAAAGGGCTTTATGGTTTCCTCGGACTACACGCCACGCTTGATAATCTTCACCGCGTTTTCTTACCTCCCTACGTCAACAACTCACCCCTCCTATGTGTCTGAAGGTGATCTGAACGGCGGCGCTGCGCTTGCTCTCTCATTCCTCCCACCCTTCGAAGCCAATGTGGACATTCTTGGCCAAGTATGCAGTATGCTACCGATTTCAAACATCGAATTTCTATCCATCAGCGCTCCCAACATGGACCGGTCTGTTAATCGCCAGTGGGGCGAGCACTTTCAACGTTGTGTGAAGCTCACCACGATCGAAGCCAATCGGCACGGGGCAAGCGGCCTTCTGAAGGAACTCGCACCTCCGAAACCCAAGAAAGCGCCTTCCGGCGGGAAAGGGAGAAAAAGGAAGCTCGACGACAGAGGGGTTCCAGTGCCGGCGTCAAGCAGCCATACTGCCACTGCGGACACGCCTGTGCCCATTTTCCCAAAGCTGACGTCCTTGTGTTTAAAGAATCTGGACTTTGGCAGACCCACGCATCACCCTGACCCAATTTATGGCGCCCTCTCGAACATGCTCCGATGGCGAAGGGCGTGCGAGGTCCCTCTGAAGATGCTCAGAATGGATCACTGCTTCATCACCACCAACCGTACGGACGCTCTGAGAAAGCTCGTCCCGGAATTTGTCCAGCACGGGTGCGAAAACGCCAGACCTGAAGATCGATGGGGAGACTAATTTGTCGGTTTCACACAAGTTGAGTGGGAGTGGTGGAACTATTCAGATGTGTGGTGAGTGACCACGCCTCCACCAATGGCCTGGTACAGCGCGTTCAGCCAATACGGACCCCTTCTTTGCAATCCAATGTACGATATCAGTTGCTTTTTGTTTTCTTTTCCAGACATCCACCGCCAACCAAGGCGGATGTACGGAGTCTCTGCCGTGTAGCCTCTAGTTATCTCTCTTTTCTCCCGGGATGATGACAGTATCCTAAAGTGAGTCCGGTCTGTGGTCCATCTTAGTACGACCGTTTTGTCTGCTGCCAGCAATGCAGTAGTTCTAGCCTGTGCGCCCGTTGCCGTATTCACTCACACAAGTCTGCCTGCCCTTTTGGATATTACTGGGACTGGGCAGCGTTCCATCGGTGCCATGTGACCATGCCCACTAATTCGCACACTTAGTCCGTGCGCTCTCGGATTTGTTCTATAGGCCCGGGCTAGGGAGCTTCTCTTGACCGAGTCAGACGCCTTGACCTGAGCGGCGCTCACTTCGTACGACAGCTTTACTGGATGCAAAGGACTGTTGTAGTAAGGGAGTTGATTCCCTATAGATGAAGATAGGCGAATATGGAGGCTCAGGGAATGTGCTCAGATCGCATCGCATAGATCTCCCGCCCTCCACCTTCCAAATATAGTATGCTGTACCACATGTACGTTTATTTCTTCGCTCAGGCCGCGACGATTTCCCCTGGCAGCCATATACTCTCGTCGCCCTCACCTGGGGCTGTATGCCCATAACATTCGCCTGGGCTGGCTGGGCTGCCCTCGCTGCCTTTGCCTGCGGCTGGATGCCCGCGCCCTTGCCTTGGGCCACATGCCTGTCGCCCTCACCCGGGGCTGCACACCCTTCGCCTTTGCCTGGGGAGGCACCCTCGGCACCCTCGCTAAGGCTGCACACTTGTGAGGCAGCGTGGTTGGGGACCATGGAAGGTTGAGATCAACGAAGACGCGAACGTCGGAACGTCCGCATTTCTCGGGGAAGCCCGTCGATCCCCTCCGCCCGCTCGTC